>CM053027.1:84625641-84750830 GCA_028564925.1 Lithobates sylvaticus
CATTGGCTTCCTTTGTTTTCACATCTCTTGCAAACATTCTTATTGCATTTCGCAGGTCCTCCAGTAAACGTTACTTGCAATATTTTTATAAACAGTTTTGGATCAGTCACCGAGACCACAATGGTAAGTGCTATTCTGTGCTGGCTGAAGCCAGAGATGAATGTATGTCATGTACACAAACTGTCATTTTCTTTTTTTTGTCTGTTATTTTAACTTACAGGTCCCCCTGTAAATGTTACCTGCAACATATTTATCAACAGCTTTGGTTCAATAGCAGAAACCACAATGGTGAGTGGGGCTGATCATTGAAGCTTCTCTGCCAAGAAGATGGACATGTTACTGTAGATCAGGCTAAACGTGCATTAACTTAAAGTTAATGTCAAGATGAATAACTGTTAATATATTGTGAATTGATACGCAAAAAAATGTAATAAATCAAAACAATATTTTGTAGTAAATTAAAATTTGACCACAGCAACTGACTCCTTCGTGTTGTAACATGGAAGACTGTAATTCCCTCAATGCATTTCCTGCTGCATTAAATTATAGGTAAACCCTTACAATGATTTTCTTTTTTTGCCCCCTTTTGGTCTGTTTAGTATACAATTGGAAGCATTTTGGTATATTTTTTCAAAAGCAGTTAATGTGACATTCATCAAACGTTCATAGGAAATTACTCATTCCCAGTGCACATGCATTAGGAAAAATTACCTGCAGTGAATCTTTGGTAAGTGTCACATTTATTGCTTTATAAATATGTCCTCAGGGAATAAGGTGACTCTATCATCAGTTTGAATACTCAATTATGTACAAGGGAAATTAAAAAAAAAAGTCTTTTGCTTGCATATTATTGCACAACTGAAGGGAACATATCTTTACTCTTGTTTACTAGGCTAAAAAAAATAATACTCACTTTGCAGAATGAAAATTCAGTAAATCTTTAGTAAATCACCCTTAACAACTCTTATGTTTTACTAAAGAAGCAATGTTCAGTTAATTTGGGTTTGCTTTATTCACCTTTAAGTGGAACTTCGCTGCATCTGAGCACCACAAACCAAAAACGCTTTAATTCATTTTTAATATTCAAAGCAAACTCACCCATCCAGCCATGCATCTGCCCTTAGCACAGGCACGCAGACAGGAGGAAGTGCTTAGCTGAGAAAACCCCTCGTCCCCTCCTGAAGACTCCTGGAATGCATGACACCATTTGCCTAGGCATGCAAACCAGTAAACCTGTAAAAAAAAAAAAAAATGACTTAATTTCCTATCTATTTACTAATGCTAGAAGCATAAGGCTTAAGAATAGCCAATGTTGACTGAGTAGGTGAAGTTCTGCTTTAAGTAGAATAAAGAAAAATCATTTTGATAAAGCTGATTGGATGGCAGAATGTTTTGAAGTAAAATTTCCCATAGCTGCACAGAGATGGGTGTAGAATGCATGCAGCGTTTCCTTGCAATGGAATTAGATGCAGTTGTCAAATTAAAAAAAAAATATTTTATATATATATATATATATATACGTTGAAATAAAATGAGTCATACAACATTTTCAAAATGTCTGTAATCACTGGAGCTCTGCATTATATCAATTGTGTTAACATAATAAATTACTTTATTACTTAAAGGACCAATAAACCAAAAAATAAGGCTTACATAAAAGAAAGATATTAACTGAACATATTTACTCACACACGTACTTGTCATGTCAGTGACACCAGAAATCACAGCCTATCTGCAGAGGTCAAAGAGTGGCCATAGACATGCAAATGGCTGGATTTTGTGATACTTCTTAGCTCACTGTGACTCATCATGGTTAAGAGACGTGCCCTGTGTATATCTGCAGTTATACCTAGTACAGCTAAGAGGGTATGCATTGTGCATTCTGATATTGGTGTTGTACCTCACTTAATCTGCCTGGTTTCAATTCATGAAATATTCATTGAACCCTGTCTGAAATTCATAAAACCTGAACTTAGCAGTGAATCCTACTAAAGGGGAGAGTCCTGCTTTTAAATTCTAGCCATGGCCAGGCTAATGATAAGTATATTGTCCAAAAATGGGAGTTGGGCACCACCATTGGGAACATTTAACAAAGCAAAATGTGAACACCATACAACAGGGAAAGGGTCTTTTTAACGTGCCTTCAGAGGACAACATGGAAAACAATCAATCCTTTAGATTACATGTTTGGAGAATGCCTTTAACGACTAGCCTAACTGAGAAATATTGACATTTCTCACATACATTTTAAAACAAGCATTTTTTCTTTTTTGCTAGAAAATGGCTTAGAACCCCCAAACATTATATATTTTCTGAAAGCAAAGGCAATGGAGTATAACATTTTCTGCAGCCCTTTATCAGTGAAATACATTAAAATAAATTTTTGTTTCACAAACACAATATAGTACCCATATTTTGGTAAAATATGAAATAAGATATTGTGTTGAGTAAATAGATACCAAGCGTGTCAAGATTTAAAATTGCGCACAACTGTGAAACGGCTAAACAAACTACGATACCTAGAACTGTCCATAGACAACATTTTAAAGGCCTTTACAGGTTATCAGTTTAGAGTTAAACATGAGCTATGGTGCTAGAATTATTGCTCTCATTCCTAGGCTCGCAGTGATACCTCACATGTGAGGTGCAATCATCATACACATATATGTGCTGGAACTACTAACACATTTGTAGGAGCACAGGGGACGGTGGTGCTTTTCATTTTTATTTATTTTTTTTCAATTTTTTTTTACCTTTTTTTCATTGATCTTTTTTGCTATGACAGAGGAAAGAAGCCCCTTGTGATAGCTTTGGGCAGGGACAAGTACTCTTATGAAGACACCAGGGGTCTATTACAGATCTGTTTCAGCTGCTTCCCTGGCTGTAACGGCCAGGGAATGACAGCTCTAAAACCAGTAGTGACAAAATCTTACTGGCTTCATTCCTTACAGAGGAGATGGGGGGGCATATGCTCCTCCATCTTTTCTGTGGGCAGCTGATCCAACTGCTTACCATGGTCCTGGGCTTCCTGGGGGAACAGTAGGGAAGAGTGGGGGTGCGGGGGGGGGGGACTCTGCAGGTCTGTAAAAGTGAGGCTGCTCAAATCACTTTTACAGGAAAGCCATTTGCTGGTATTAAAAATGTAAATTGTACCAGGGTCGTGGCTGCAGCTGTAATCATGATCCTGGTATAACCACTTGTTGCTCAAGCCATTTATATATGTATGCTGGGCAGCAAGTGTTTAAGCTCTTTGTGGTGTTACAAAACAGAACAATTTTCACAGTGCCTACAGCAACATATTCTGGGTAGTTTTGGCTGCGACACCTGATTTTTTTTATCAAGTGGTAATATGTCTGACCAGCGGAAGTAGAAGCCACAAAGGTCTAAAAGCTATAGGAAAGTATACTCTTAAAAAAATAAAGCTAAAGCACTAAAGAAGTGTGCACCACATATTCATTCCTCCTATTGCCATAGCTGCCTTTACGCGTTGAGGCAACACCCTTTATTAAAAAAGTCAGGCATGTCAAAAGGTTCTGTATGTCAAAAGCACAGGTTCTGTATGAAAAAGGCACAGGTTCTGTATGCTTTTAACATTAGTCCTACCGGAATCTTTAAAAAAAGAGTAATATAAAATGAAGGATAGTGGTGCGCTGTATAAACAATAAAGTGCAACAGTGCTATAAATAAGGCACCAAAATACATGTAAGAGGCAAGTACTTAAAATGACCAAACATAAAAAGCATAAAATAAGGTGCAAGTGTCACAGAGTTTTCAATAAAAAGATGAGTGTCCAATAAAGTGCAAGTGTCACAGAATATCCAATATATGAAACGATATAATAATAATTATAGATAAACAATGATAATAATAATAATAATAGATGCAAAATCGTTGATAATAAATAATAAAGTCCGGTAGTATTCAAGGTGAGCAAATGATGACAAGTCCTTATTATAAGTGAATAACGTATAACAAAGTGTCCGTGACCGATTCCTTCTGTGTAGATAAAGTGCAACAAATATGGTGGCTTGTAAACATAAAAATAAAATGCTAGTGCTGGTGATGTATTTCTGCGGTGTGATGCTGGTGCTGGGTGACCGCTTTATCCTCCGTGCTGATTAATGTATGGATGTCCCCTTACCTTACTGCTGTAGGGTAACAGCATGTAAATATGTGCCTTTGGTAATGGAAACCATTAAGGATCCCCTGGCATCCTATTGTGGCGTCTCTGGTTCTGCTGGTAAGTATGTCCTGCTTACAGTCAGCGTTAGCGTCCCCCTTTAAAACCCTGGAGGTATCTGGAGTGGGTAAGCCTCACCAATGGACCATGGGTAGAGAGTAGGAACAGGAGGGATCTGAACAGGAAAAATCAATGGGAGGCTGTCCCAGGAGGCAGAGTGTTTTAGATTTTTTTGATTTTTTGGGTCGGCGTGATTGACGATGGATTTACATTGAGGGACACATTTTTTTCATTTGTTTTTTAATAAAGGAATTGTCAAAAACTTGTTTCTTGTTTTTATTACTTTTTGATACTTTTTTGGTGAATGGGTAGGGGTACAATGTACCTGATACTCATTCACAAAGGGGGCTTCCAGATTCCGATAAGTCCCCTGCTCACAGACCCCCACAACTACCAGCCCACCGTCCCTTGTCAGAGCCCCCCTCTGCCCCAAAGCACCCACTCCCCCATGTTGAGAGCATGTGGCCTGGTATGGTTCAGGAGGGGGGGCGTTGGCTCATCCCTCCCTTTCCTGACCTGCCAGGCTGTATGCCTGGATAAGGGTCTAGTACAGATTTTGAGGGGAACCCCACAACATTTAATTTTGGCATGGGGTACCCCTCCAAATCTATACCAGACCCGAAGGGCCTGGTTTGGACTGGGGGGGACCCCACGCCAATTTTTTCTTTTTTTTACTGGACTTTTTTATTTATTATTCAGCTGTCAGCGGGGAAACCCATTGACAGCTGATGACTCGGCCCAGCTATTTAACAACCAGCTTACACTGCACCCTGATTGGGCAAATCTTTGAATGCACTGTGCAGAGCTTAGTGCATTGCAGTGTTTTCGTCGCTGTGAACACTGTGCAAATTTGGGTGTTCGGCAGACGGCCGAACAGGCAAATGTTCAGCCCAAACTTATGCTCGGGCTGAACCATTCGCCCATCCCTACATTAGAGCAATGACTATTCATTCAGCTTAGTGAATAAGGTGAAACTATGTTCATTTACAGTACCAAATCACTTGCAAGGGAAATATAAAATACATGATTTTTGCTTGCTATTGATTGGATGCTAATTCACTAAGCTAAGTATATTCTCTATTTCCATAGTAAATCTACCACAATAAATCACCCAAATGATTTAAAGAAGAAATAAGTTACTCAACCCCAAAAGACCACACCAACCAAGTATGTGTAAAGAAGAAAGGTGGCAATTTGCATTGGCCATGGCTCTTTGTTGCTTTGTCCAAGGCCAGCTGTTTAAAACTTGAGTCAGGTATCCTTAAAGATCACACTAATCATGCAATGGTTACTAAATCTGTTTATCAATTGCCTAATTGTGATATAAAGGGCAAGATTGTACACTGGTTCACTGCGTTTAAATGATTTATTGGTAGCTTATTGTTTTGTTTTTTTTTCTTTTGGGGAAGAATAATTATATATATGGTTTTATTAATGTGAATTTCAATTGATTTCAGTAAAGTAATTTATAGACATGTGCATTAGTTTTCGTCTGAATGCATTTTCGTCTGAATTTCAGGTATTTTCCTTATCGTTTTAACAAACGATAACGAACGCGCAGAACCCGAAAATCGAAAGACCCGACATAAACAAATGCTTTATTTTAGTTTTCGTTGTAACAGTTCTATATAGATAGGAGATTCGACAAGACGCTGACAATAGCGATCTGTGTCCATCGAACCTGTGGTCGAATATGCCTAACCTTAACTCTATTAGTTCAAGATTATTCTACATAGAGAGAAAAGATTCGACATAGAGAGATAAGATTCGACATTATAGAGACAGTACCAAAAAGGTTAAATGTGCCTAACCTAACTCTATTAGTCCAAGATTATTCGACATAGAGAGAAAAGATTTGACATGAAGATTCGACAAAGCAGTCGCCGCAATGGACAATTTATGGTCAAAGGCTCCGCCCATAGGCTATAGAAGAATTCTAATATTGGTTTACTAGTAATAATAATTCATAAATATAATTATTACTAGTTTAATACAACATTAGAATTCTACTATAGCTTGTAAGCGGAACATTCGACCAGAAATGTACGATTGCGGCGTCATACAGTTTAGCTGCTCCGTCGAATCTTCTTAGAACATTCGACAGACACCATAAGCCTTTAATGACAGAATCAAGCTTAATTATCTCGGATTTTCAGACGAATGCATTTTTTAACGAAACAAAATAAATAAAAACGAATTTCGGGAGTAACTAAATAAATTTATTTTTCGGACGAAAACGAAATTCTGAAACCAAATATTTCAGTGTGCACATGTCTAGTAATTTATAAAAGAAAATCTCTATAGTTTCAGGTCACAGTGCTGTAACAATCGTTAGTCATAACCATTATTATTTTGAACAATGCTTGGCAAAGAGAACTAAAAATATGTATCTGATTGCTAAAAATACAACCTACAACCTATTTGAATGCAAAACGTTTGTAGAAATGTAGTTGCTGCTGCAGGTCTCCATTTAGGTAGTCCCACATGTGAAAATTTCAAGGATATACACACTTCTGCAGGGGCAGGGTTTTATAGAAAGATAGACAAATGGATAGATACAACATAGATAAATAGACAGATAATGTAAATAGATTGTACATGGATGCTTAAATACATAACTAATAAATGTCATCTGTATTTGAAATGTTTATTTTACCACAGTCACAGCTTTTTCAATATAATAAATTTGATAAATTCCTAAACATTTTTAAAGTATATCTGTATATATTTTAATATCTCTTTTAATTAATTTGGGTTACATTTTAGGTTTATTGGTCCTTTAACTTTTAAATAAAACAACCAAAATTAACAAAAACAAGCATATTGAGCTCTTTAAATTAAAATTATAATTTACAGAAGGTAATCGAATAGAGGGAAACATGTCATCATCTTTGCAGAATGCTGTTCAATGAGAATAAAGGCACGCGCTTACTATGCTTGTATTACTACATTTCTGGTCCTCTCATTGCATTTCGCTGTGTATATTTTGGAACGTACCTGTGCACATGTCAATAGTCATTACTGCCTTCATATGAGAAAAAAATGCACTTGCACGTGCACAGAGATCTAGCACAGCCCTCAAAAATTACACTCGCACACTCGCATTTTGCGAGTGATTTTTGAGGGCTGGCGAGGAGAAGAGAGGAGAGCCGCCACTGGGAGATCACAGCAGGGAACATTCAGACTTTTGTTTCATAAGCTGTGAGTGTTCCCCCGCCGTGCGCCGTCACATAAGCTCCTCCCCTTTTCCGGGACTTTGATAGACAGATCACCCGTCCAATCCTAGGACGGGTGACCTGTATCAAACTTCCCCGGACAAGGGGAGGAGCTTATGTGATGGCGCGCCGCGGGGGAACACTCACAGCTTATGAAACAAAAGTCTGAATGTTCCCTGCTGTGATCTCCCAGTGGCAGCTCTCCTCCCTTCTCCTCCACAGGTAGGCCGCACATGGGGGACACAGGCTGCAAATGGGGGGGAGACACAGGCTGCAAATGGGGGGAGACACTGGCTGCACATGGGGGGGGGACACTGGCTGCACATGGGGGGGGGGACACTGGCTGCAAATGGGGGGAGGACACTGGCTGCAAATGGGGGGGGGGCACACTGGCTGCAAATGGGGGGGGGGACACTGGCTGCAAATGGGGGGGGGACACTGGCTGCAAATGGGGGACACACTGGCTGCAAATGGGGGGGGACACTGGCTGCACATGGGGGGGACACTGGCTGCACATGGGGGGGGGACACTGGCTGCACATGGCACATGGGGGGGGGACACTGGCTGCACATGGGGGGGGGACACTGGCTGCACATGGGGGGGGGACACTGGCTGCTCATGGGGGGGGGACACTGGCTGCTCATGGGGGGGGGACACTGGCTGCTCATGGGGGGGACACTGGCTGCTCATGGGGGGGGACACTGGCTGCTCATGGGGGGGGGGGGACACAGGCTGCACATGGGGGGGGGACACTGGCTGCACATAGCGGGGGGCACAGGCTGCACATGGGGGGAACACAGGCTGCACATGGGGGGGGGGCACAGGCTGCACATGGGGGGGCACAGGCTGCACATGGGGGGGGACACAGGCTGCACATGGGGGGGGACACAGGCTGCACATGGGGGGGACACAGGCTGCATTAACATTAAGGTTGTTAATATTTTTATAACTTAATTGCATAAAACATTAAAGGTGTCATTTAATGAGATAATTTATGAGGGCGGGTTTAGGGGCGGGGCAGGGTAGGGGTTGGGCGGGGCAACTGGTGGCGAGTAACCCTTAAGGCCTGGCTAGTAGCTCAGGACTTGAAATTTTGAGCCCTGATCTAGCATATTGATTGGTAAAATTGCGTCTGAAGCAGAGGAATTACTCAGTCTTTTGTTATCTTTCCAGACACATATAGCTTTCTGTGTATCAAAAAACTGAGATATTGTCATACTGCAGGCAATATTGCATTGTTTGACATTTCCAGCTGTTCCTTGCTTTATATGTATAATATTAACAAAATGCAAATGTTTGGCACTGTGCAATGTGATTTTTTTTTGTACTGGCTACTCCCTTTGATGAAAGTGACGTTTTTCATATTAATATAATTCAGGAAATCATCTAAATGTTGTATATTTGGATGGTATATTAGATTTGTTTTAAAAATTACATATTAATGTGACATATTTTGAACTGGTTTACAAATTTGGGAGCAATGACCTCTTTTCTGTGGCCATTTGGTCAAAGACGACCAAACCAATAAAACCCAGTGTTCCATATACAACGTGTATATTATAGAGATAGCAGGATTATTGAATAGCAATTGGTCAACATATTTGTTAAGCCTGGCAAGTCAAGCAATAGCATAGCAAGTCATTTTCAAACTTGCAGCATAATTGCTTGCTATTTTGTGTTGGTCCAGAACTCCCGTCAGTTGTATTTGTTTTGCCATCTGTGTCCCATTCAGAAGAACTACATTTAGTTCCCGTAGACAAAAGAGAAAGTGAAAGGCTATCGCTCTAATGTGAAGGCAAATCCATCTTAGACAGTTAGGAAGATTTCCACTTTTTAGTTTTGGATAAAGTAGGGAAGGTTTGAAGCCTCTCTTTTTATTACTGCCTGTGTCCCCACTGGTGAGATTCACCAACTCTTTTTGTAATGGTGACTGGTAAGAACAGTGGGCAAATCTTCCAATAGGGACACTTGTTTTTCTTCCTTTAGAGAGATTTCCTCTGATGTTTTCTTGTGTTTATAAAACCAGAAGTGAAGCTAATTTTCCAGAATGAGATAGAACTATTTATACTCCAATTTTTTAAAACGTTTTGGTTTAAGCTACACTTTAAAGTGGATTTGTCATATATAAAGGGAGATCATAGAGTTGTAGAGCAGTCAGAAGGCACATTTCATTATGCTACCCTTACTAAATAGTCACCAATAAAAACTCAAGAATTGAATTCCTTTTATTTAAATGTTAAACTCTAGAGTAGAAAGCAATATAGTCATGAACCCTTAATTTTGCATTGTGCCATAGCACAGTATTTACAATGGTGGCACCCTGGATAAAATGTAAAACATTGTAGGGGTGCAGGGAGTTACTAAAACTGAGAAAAAGAGTGCAGCTGCACATGGTAGCCAATCAGCTTCTAACCTCAGCATGTTCAATTAAGCTTTGGCAATAAAACCTGGAAGTTGATTGGTTTCTATGCAGACCTGCACCAGATTTTGCACTCTCCAGTTTTAGTAAATAACCCCCACAAGACTACTCACAAAAATGAAGCCATTGACAAGACTGCCAGGTTTCTTATCTCCATTACGCAGGTGTCCACTTTAGGAGCCATACTTCCCATACCACAAAAGACAAGAACTTGCTCTACAATTAGGCCCCAGTATGAGGGGAGGGCGAAACATGTAAGAAAGAGCTTTCTGGGTGGAGTGCCTGTGCATGTTCTGTACAATAAACCTACCCAATGAAAGTACTTAAACAATGGGGCAGCGCTAAATAATAACAATACAAGGGTACATATACATATTGAATAATCAATCAAGGTAACATTGAATGATATGTGAGTATAAAAATAAAGTGAATAAACACCTATACAAAAATAAAAAGGTAGTCCAATGTGTCAAAAAATGCAAGTTCAATGGTCATGGGAATCAATCATCATGACAAACCACTACACAAAGTGTGTCCAGGACAGGTTAATAGGTGAATTTCTGCATAGATAGTACTCCAAAGCTAATTAGTGATCCACCACCATATGTATAGCCAACACGCTTACAAGAGCAAGTGGACTCATATACCATTGGTATTGAGTTGATATAGCTGTTTGTAATTTCCAATCACTCCCAGAGTGGCTCAATCAGACCGTAAGGGCTATTTGCAGATCTCCCAGCAATCCAGGATAGAGCTATTGTAGACGGTCACCGCACTCACATGTCAACCTCCCATCTCGTGAATATATGCAAAGGAATATCAAGAATCCACACACAGTGTAAAACCATCACAAAATTTGTATTAAAAATGTACTAAACACTTACAATAGTCTGGTGAAATACAGGGCTGAATAAAACATCCATCCCAAGGGTAATGAGAAGAAAATCCTGAATCAAAGATTCCAATGACATCACAGACACAAGCTCCATCCAACGCATTTCACCATAATTGATATTATCTGGGGTGTAGGAGCTGTGTCCAGTCATTGCGTTTATATATACCATAACAGTCATCCAATGGAAATCGTCTGTTCAATGCTTCAATCATTTTTATATTATTGCCTTCCATAGATGCCGTCTCTATTACTGGAGCGAGGCTAAAAGCGAGGCTTGGATTATATACCCCCACTGGTCAGAGGGGCATCCAGATCGATTCTTGAAGCAGGCACCATGTGTGGTGTTGGCCCTCAGAGTGAGGCTTGAAATGCATGTACGACACCAAATGATAGATGGCTATTGTATAAATCAGGAGCAGAGAGCTAGGCTTGAAACGCACCCCCGGCGTAATCTATAATGTCTATTTTGCACATCGATAGCCAGATTGTTTTTTACATTATTGACGCATTGAAGGGACAATTTCCATTGGAAGTTATGATATATATAATCGCAATGATGGGACACAGCTCCTACACCCCAGACATGATGAAACGCATCAGATGGAGCTCGTGTCTGTGACAGCATTGCGTTTTTTGATTCAGGATTTTCACCTCATTACCCTTGTATAGGATGTAATGGATATTTTAATAAAACATTTTTTTATATATATATATATATATATATATATATATATATATATATATATATATATAATGGCACAAAACAATATGGGAGCCATGCCCTATGCATTTTGGCACACCTTACATCTTCATGCCTCAGATGTCTGAATGCTGTTTACTTGCTGAATCGCTCGTTCTTTTGTGCCATTATATTACTCGAGGACTGTGAGTTTTACACCTTTTATTAATAAAATATAAACTTTTCTGGTACACACTATGGATTTCTTTCCCCCTATAAATGTTCATGTAATCCTGTGATTGGGAACCTATTGAGGCACTCAGGGTGAAACAGCAACATCCCAGCCTAAGGAGGTTGTCTACCGGAGGCTTGGCTATCAGCCCATAGTGCCTAAGGCGTTTTCTGACTTCCCTATAATAAGGTCACAATCATTTGGTAAGCCTTGCTGATAACTATAGGGTAGTGGAATCAATCCCCCTTTCTTGAGGACACTTTCATCATCTGCGTTTGCTATTTTCAACACTTCATGAATTCAGATGTTTTTTTCTCTTATAATATGCTTAGCACAATACATTTGTATTACTATCTATATACATATATTAAATATATTTAGTGAAGTTGTTTCACCTGCCAAAAGCTTTGCAATTGTATTAATCCAGTCCTGAGATTTACACAGCCCCCATAAGTAGTGCAGCCAGGTGAATAACACCACTTTCTCTGTTATTATAGGTACTTATATAGTGCTGTCAATTTACGCAGTGCTTTATACATATTTATTATACATTCACATCAGTCAAGGAGCTTACAGTCTAAGATTCCTAGCTCACCTTCATACACATAATACTTTTTTCTTAATTTTACTTCTTTTTTGGGGGACCCCAGGATCTTTTATCCACAATGGGCTAGTATGCATATTAGCACATTATGGCAGACTTACTTTACTTATACTGCCATCTTCTCCTAGTCTTCCTTCTGGGTTCTGACTCTCTGGCTGCTTGGTTGGCTGGTCTTTGATGATGTCACTCCCATGCATGTGCATGTATAGCTCAGTGTACACAAGCACTGACCGGCAGGGAGAAGGCCAATATATTATTTGTAAGAATTTTTTAATTCCTCACACCTGATTGCCTACCAATGACCTCCCTCCCTCTTCGGGCCCTATCTATACCTGCACAAAACAAGCCACTGAAGAATCTAGTAAATAGATTTAATTTTGCTTCACCTTCGAGCAGCATTTGTAATACAGTTTTGCCAACACTGTGCAAAAAATATATCAGAATGCGGTTCTGATAACAGGTTTCCCCGTGCACTTCCTGTCTGACAATGGCTCTGTGCAGGGTGACAGACAATCTAATTAGTGTCGCTTTACGCACAGGAAGACACAAACAAGAATTCAAGTACCACATACAAAACAGATTCTGACTGCTGCTTTACTTTGAAATTACATCTGAGACTTCAATAACATATTTCAACAATCCATACGATACAAATCCATGTATTAAAGATATGCAATACAATTAATCCATACATTTGTAAATCTATGATATCAGAAGGTAGGGGGAGGGGGAAGTATAGCATTTTAGACTTGTTATGGGATCCATATGTTGGAATGGGATCGTAGGCAGAACTTATTAATCTTTAAAATAATCACACTTGACTCAAACCTGTGGATTAAATAGGCCGTGGTAATTTAGTATAGGTATAAAAAAATAATACATTTATTATCTCAATACCAAACAAGGTATAACTAATTATTTAATTAATAATTAAATAATTTATTAAACAACACTTATAACATACAGTATCTCACAAAAGTGAGTACACCCCTCACATTTTTATAAATATTTTATTATACCTTTTCATGTGACAACACTGAAGAAATTACACTTTGCTACAATGTAAAGTAGTAAGTGTACAGCTTAAATAACAGTGTAAATTTTCTGTCCCCTCAAAATAACTCAACACACAGCCATTAATGTCTAAACCTCTGGCAACAAAAGTGAGTACATCCCTAAGTGAAAATGTCCAAATTGGGCCCAAAGTGTCAATATTTTGTGTGGCCACCATTATTTACCAGCACTGCCTTAACCCTCTTGGGCATGGAGTTCACCAGAGCTTCACAGGTTGCCACTGGAGTCCTCCTCCACTCCTCCATGATGACATCACAGAGCTGGTGGATGTCAGAGACCTTGCGCTTCTCCACCTTCCGCTTGAGGATGCCCCACGAATGCTCAATAGGGTCTAGGTCTGGAGACATGCTTGGCCAGTCCATCACCTTTACCCTCAGCTTCTTTAGCAAGGCAGTGGTCGCCTTGAAGGTGTGTTTGGGGTCATTATCATGTTGGAATACTGCACTGCGGCCCAGTCTCCAAAGGGAGGGGATCATGCTCTGCTTCAGTATGTCACAGTGCATGTTGGCATTCATGGTTCAATCATTTTCACTGAAATTGCTAGCTTGAGCTTCAATAGCTGAGCTATATGGTTATGTATAAACTGTTAATACCTACAGTATCTCACAAAAGTGAGTACACCCTTCACATTTTTGTAAATATTTTATTATATCTTTTCATGTGATAACACTGAAGAAATTACACTTTGCTACAATGTAAAGTAGTGAGTGTACAGCTTGTATAACAGTGTAAGTTTGCTGCCCCCTCAAAATAACTCAGCACACAGTGCACATACTCAACGTCATATCCAGAGGTTGTCTTTGAGATATAGACGTATAAGTGCTGCCAGCATTGCTGCACAGGTTGAAGGGGTTGGGAGTCAGCCTGTCTGTGCTCAGACCATACACCGCACACTGCATCAATTTGGTCTGCATGGCTGTTGTCCCAGAAGGAAGCCTCTTCTAAAGATGATGTACAAGAAAGCCTGCAAACAGTTTGCTGCAGACAAGCAGACTAAGGACATGGATTACTAGAACCATGTAATGTGGTCTGATGAGACTATGATAAACTTATTTGGTTCAGATGGTGTCAAGCATGTGTGTGGCGGCAACCAGGTGAGGAGTAAAAGACAAGTGTGTCTTGCCTACAGTCAAGAATGGTAATGGGAGTGCCATGGTCTGGGGCTGCATGAGTGCTGCTGGCACTGGGGAGCTACAGTTCATTGAGGGAACCATGAATGCCAACATTTACTGTAACATACTGAGGAAATCTAATAGTAAAAAAGCACTGCATGGGACATCTCTGGGGTGAAGGCAAATATTACAGAAATATACAGAAAAATATTACAGAAAAAATGCTTTTAATTTATCTTTTAATTAACTATTTATTGCTACATTCTACAAACCTTCTGGCAGGTAAAACATTTCCTACTTATGTATTTTAACCTTGCATTTAGTTTACCAGAAATTTTAGGCCATTAAAAAAAAAGAGAAAAAAAAAAGAAAAACAGCCTAATTATCCAAACAGCAAGATACTCCAAGCCAGCAATCCCATATGGTCACAACAATCATTTGGAAGATAGACAATGAGGGATCCTCAATCTGGCACAGAGTGCACAGAAGCCTGCACTCTTCAAGCTTAGGATCCGGGAAAAAGGATACAGTGCTTTGACTAAACTGTTGTGGCATTACTAGGATAACAGAGTCTATTATTCACTGATCTACATATCATATGGCATATGGAGGGCATTTAAAAATCCATCAACTCATTGCAACACTATTGTTCCCAAAGCTGCAATGCATAATTTGTTCATATCAGATTAATTATGGTTGTTTGTTGTGCATTGCTGGAATGCAGACTGTTGTGCCTTGGCATTTTTGCACATGCAGTGTCAGTGTTAATGAAAACTATATTCACATTGTGAAAAGAGGGCAATACTCTTCACGATTTTTAAAAAAAAATAACCAAAATAGTTATTTTTTATCTTATCTTCATTTAAAACATGAGAAACGTGAAATTCATCTCACTGTGAGGACAGAAACATTAATTCCTGGAGTATTGAAAGATTTTATTTATTTTATGTATTTTGACCTTACCTTAAAACAGTCTAGATTATTAAAACGATGTATTATGGTCCACTACACAAATATAAAATAATAGAGTTTTATAGCTGTATATATATTATTAATATATCATTAAACACTCATACATGATAGAATGTGATTGGAGAGATGCAGGTAGATTGTTCTGAAAATTCCTGGTTCTAAACCCAAAATCATAGTGATTGATTCACTAATAAATTGGATAATGTTAATGTTCGCTTAGCTTAAAAGAATAGCATGAATAATAAATAGCTTACTTTAAGTAAAAATGAAAAGGGGGGCTATGGGACTTTAAATGAGGTCTATGACAAAAAGCCAAGGTGACCTCCATTGATTCTGGTAAGAAGCTAAGTAAGGGGTTGGGACTTTGAATGAAACATGCACTTGAAAAATAGATAATTGTTCGTAACAGGTTTATTCCATATATTAATGAGTAATAATAACAGGACATATGAAATTAATTGTTGGACTCACGGTGGTGTGTGTCCTGTTATTATTACTCATTAATATATGGAATAAACCTGTCACGAACAATTATCTATTTTTCAAGTGCATGTTTCATTCAAAGTCCCAACCCCTTACTTAGCTTCTTACCAGCTTACTTTAAGTAATCAAATTAAAGAATTAAACAATACAGGATTTTGCCAAACACATAATTAGATAATGGACTGTCTGAAGCATATATATTTTTTTAGTTTTAGATAGTAGGGAAGGACTAGATTCTTTCTCAAGGTTTTTTGCTGCCTGAGTCATTGCTGTGCCATTATGTTTGTCCTGTGACCATTGTCGCCAAGAAAGAAAGCAAAGGAAATCCAAAAATGTTGGGTTGTCACTAGAAGGATAATCCTCCAATGCTTTAAAGCTATGTTTTTGGGGCATACAAATGTGAGTTACTAGTGTGCAAAGTATTTATTATACAGTGACCACTAATTAATATGCTGTCTGCATCTGATTAATTATAAGGGTCATATTTAAGGTTGACCATTTGCTGAATGTGCAATCTTGCAGTCAGGAATGCAAACATCTTAGTCGATGTCTCTTCTCACATTTTCATGTGGTCTGGTTTTCAGCCATGTAAATGTGCACTGGGAATGTGGTCCTTATTGAAACTAATTAAATGTGGTTCAGGAATGAGGTAGATGCAGTCACACTGGCAGCAACATTTTGAATGTAAATGCATGGTGACTAACTGCTTGCAACACAAATGTATATGTGCCCTTTATCTTTTCTAGTTTACCTGGTATTTATCTTTTTTCTTGATCCTATCCCTACTATCTATTGCTCTCTGTTTAAACCCAAACCCAAACCTAAAGATGTTTCTCCTGCAATGTCCTCTGCTGGTGAATTATAGGGGAGGGATTTACTAAAACTGGAGCACTCAGAATCTGGTGCAGCTGTGCAAGGTAGCCAATCAACATCTAACTTTGGCTTGTTAAATTAAGCTTTGACAACTAAACCTGGCTGGAAGCTGATTGGCTTCTGTGCCCCCCTCCCCCCCCCCTCCATGACTATAAGACACATCCTCTTTTAGAAATAGCATCTGTAAATGATTAAGCTTGCACGCTAAAAACAACAGCCTTCAGAAGGTCCTGCTATCACATACAAGAGCTTTTAAGAAGGACATATGACATAAGGAGATTATTGCAGCTAACTGTGGAATTACTTATATATGTCTTGCCAAGTATACTATAAATGGTATACTGTTTAATTAATTACACACATATACTTGTAACAAGTAAACAAGGTAGATATATAGCAGTTCCACTCTAAAGAGCTGATGACCATCAAATATACGTTGTGTGTTGTGGTAATTCGATGGATAGTACCATACAAACGCTAGTGAAAATATATATCTCACCATCATACAGCATTCTTACTTGAAACTGTAGTTTACTAAATTTGCAAACCAGTCACCCTAAAAACTCCAGTCCAGCCATAAAACAGCAGAAGGACCCTCAATTTGCTGCTGTATAGTTTGCTTGGTATATTATTCCAACCATAAAAAAGTTACTATATACACTCATTGCATTTTATGGTCTAGTTGGACTACCCAATTTCAACAGTAAGTGTTGCATATAGTTCAGCCAAAACACAGGGATGAGTACCTGTGTTCTTACACAAAGAAGTCACAAACAAAAGATATCTATTTTTCTTTGAAACCCTAGTTAAGGTAAAACAAGGTTTGTGGAGGTTAGTTCAAGAACATTTGCAGCTGTGATGAGAATGATATACTGCTTATTACCATTATCATCCATTACTATACATGGTAATGTTCTATTACCTTGGTAGGATTATATGTTTTACTTGAAAGTCTAAACATTTCTTTTGTGGACCATACATAGTCTTGAAGAGGTTATCCCTGAAAGAGTATCCAACATCTTCCACTACCGTTCCATATGGAAAAGCTTTACTTCCAGAGGAACCTACATGTATATCCTATTGTAGTGCAGGGGTCACTGGCAGTGAAGAGTTTAAAGTGCAACATGTAACCAAGTTTCAGCCATGATATTAACTTATTATTTACAACTTTTCTAGGATTACAGAGTGAACATTTTTTTGCGGCAGCAGTGGAATGACCCTAGACTGTCCTACAGCGAATACCCAGATGACTCCTTAGATTTGGATCCTTCTATGTTGGATTCTATTTGGAAACCAGATTTGTTCTTTGCTAATGAAAAGGGGGCAAACTTCCATGATGTCACAACAGACAACAAACTGTTGAGAATTTTCAAAAATGGAAATGTCCTGTACAGCATCAGGTAAAATGTTTATTGGGTTAGCTGGGTGGTAATGTGGGTTTCCTGTGTATAGTTTCTACCCTGTTTACTCTTTGTTTTTCTACATATATATTTTAATTACTCATCTTAGTATTTTTTACCTTGCTGTGTCCTGTTATCCACATCTATTTTTTAAAATGTTACCTGCTGTCATGAATCATCTATAGATACTTGGCAACAACTGGGAAAATATGACAATATGTGGGTAACAAGCAACATTGATAACATTGGTAAAAAAAAGGTCAATCCTTGCAATATCTGGCCAACAGCTGGACAATCGTGGCAGTATTGGACAGCAAACAAGCAGCCATTATACTATGTGGCAAGTGTAATAATACATTATAATACTACTCCAGCTCATTTCAGTTATCCTGATAACTGAATAAAACAACATTTTAAAACTGTATAAATTATAGTAAAGGATATTAAATACTAATATTTTAAATTAACAAGTTACAATCCTTGACAATACTGAATAAATGATGAAATAAGGTTTAGGCAGAACCCAAAGTACACACGTGCAGAGACATTGGATATACATTTATATTTTTTAACACATAGTAAAAGAGCTTTACAACAAGTCCTCAATCACTTCTCTAGCTGCTTTTAATGTAAAATTATTCATCCTCGAAGATCACAACAACAAACACTATAAACTTTAGTTGCTTTTTTACAGATTAGAAACATTGGCTGTTTGTTTGCATTAGAGGGCTGTCAGGCTGTCAAGATCTGCTCGCCTTAGAAAAACAGCTAAGTTTGTTCTTGATTTTAAAAAAGAGTTACTCCACAATGCTTGCAGATATATAGATAAATGAGGGCTTCTTTCAAAGTGCTTTGGCTGCTTGTTCAGAACTCATCTCTATCACAGATTTAGGCACACACCAAAGGGCTAGTCAGCCATATGGCATCTCAAAAGAAGTTAGTGTTGAAAGACCTTCCTACGCTAGACTCTGTAATCACAGGTCTCAACATGGAGCATGGAGCTGTACAATGACCAGCATCTGCCACTGACTGCAGGTCACTGTGGGGAAGATTTACTAAAACTGGATCACACAGAATGCAGTGCACCTGTGCATAGTAACCAATCAGCTTCTAAGTTGTATAGCCAAAGCTTAATTGAACAAGCCGAAGTTAGAAGCTGATTGGTTATTATGCACAGCTGCACCAAATACTGTGTGTTCCAGTTTTAATACATCTTTCCCACTGTGATCAATGTCTGAATGGTTAGGTATCTCCACCAGCCCAACATATTTTATTAGTAAAAAAAAGAGGGGTAAATGTACACCTGCCTGTCAGCCTAGTCCTCCCTTGATTCGATAGAAAAGTAAACATTTTAAATTAAACATAAAAATGTATATTTAAACCTTGGAATGTGTTCTAGTTATTAACCATTAACAACTGTTTAAAGTTGTAGCTTTGTGAAGTAAAGGATATATTTGCTTTCCTTTGAAATGTGAATTTTTTGTGTTTGATGTCTGTCAGCACATTGTTACATTCCAATATACAGCTGTGAACACCATTTTGCATAAGTTTTCAGAATTTTTAACTTGGTAAAATGTCAAGTCCATTATCCAGTTCATTTCACAATGGCACCCAACTGGCTTCTATTTCTCAATGAAATGACATTCGATGTCACTTAGGCTAGAAGTACCATTCCATCTAATGTAATGGTTTGACAGACTGCTTGTAAGCTTTCCCTTTGTAAATAAAGCTATGCTGATGAGTCATTGAACATCAGACTGAGATTTATTATGATTTGGATTTTTTTTATTCTAGTCTTCTTACTGATTTAAGCCCATTTTCCTTGATAAAATATTACCAACAATAACCTCTTCAATTTAAATTCTAGAATGATTCAGACCTTATGTGTCAATATTGCTTGTGAATTTCATAGGATCTGACTATTACTCATGCGCTTATATTTTTCAACCCGTACTTATATAGCATCCATGGACATAATATGTTTATTAGAAGTGTCTATTGCACATTTATAAGGTTCTCCTGTATTTATTTATTTTTTCGAATGCGCAGTGCAGTGTGCAAAACTAACCATCAAAAGTGAACAAAAAAGTGTACTTAGGTGTGTCTTTTAGCCCCTCAAAGTGCAAGACTCCTAACTGGGCAAGGCACATTCAGCACTCAGGTCAATTAGCCAAAAGGCCCGGCGGACCCTTCTTCTCATGGTCAGCCCAAGCAGACCGAGTATTAAAGCGGGAACCTTATCCATAACAAATTAATATAAAATAATGTTCTTTAGCAGGGAACATACATTCCACATTAATAATTTTGCTTCCAAAATGAATGTGTGCTGTAAATTGCCTCCAGCATTTCTCTTGTTTTTCTCCAGCTTCCTTGGTTGTAAAGGATAGGAGGGTTTAATTCCACTTTAAGTCTGTCAGCAGTGCCTAAAAATTCCTAAAAATAAAAAGCAACTGAGTATGTGCAGAGCAGGGTAAGACAGTGTATTACTGTATTTTAAACAGTATAGGCACTTATTTTTTATGTTTTACATACAGCAGCTATACCTGCAAATGGAGCCAGCCTGAAGTGATCTAGCAGGACTTAATTTTCTAAGTAAAATTCTACTCCAACAGAGACCCCCCCCCCCCACCCCAAGCAGAGGAGAAAGGAACCTGATGGCCACACATCTTCCCCCTAGATTGTAGGGTATGCCCAAAGACCCACACCCTTCATCCAGCATGAAAAGCAAAACAAATAAATAAGTGCAGGGAAACACACATATAAAGCAAATAAATATGCAAAAACAAAAAAAAAAGTCTGAAATGTGCTGGGGTGGTAAATGGCACACTATAGGGTATTTCCAGTAATATCTTGGGATATGTGGGGAATACAAACTACAGGTCTTTATAAGTAGGCCCCCAGAACAATGATACCCAAAGGCTAGTAATTGAGATCAGCTCAGACGTGTGCAGACTCTTTTCGAACATAAGACTGTATATATATGTTTTTCTGAATGCAGTAGGCTGTGTGCATGATCATAAGTTGTATACCCTCTCAAGGTGGTATTATTTTCATTGTGATGAATATTGGGTATGGATTAAAGTGGAAATTACGTCCATTTTTTAACTTGTATCTACAGGTAAGCCTGTAAGTACAGTGAATATCTTTTAAATTCCTGTTTAAGAGATATTCACACAGTATGCAGCAAGTGACATCACTGGCGCATGTGCTCTGAAGGAATGACATACCCATCATCACGGCCCGGCCATTAATACAGCCAGAGTCTGCAAACCTGGAAGGAAAACCAGGTGAAGGAGGGCTCCCTGTCCAGGTAAATCTGTCATAATGTGTTAGTATGCGGTGCATACTAGTACGTTATGACTTAAACCTGCAAGAGGGCACCATTTTTTGTTTACTACTACTTTAAAAAGGTTTGTGGATACATAGAATCTGAGATAACTTGAATAGTATAGAATGAGACAATGTGGAATAGGATAAGGGCAGCACAGTATACATAATGAGGCAGTGTAGAACAGGGTATGTACAGTGCAGTATACATAATAGGATGGTGATGAATAAGGAACCTCTACTATAATAGTGTACAGAATAAGTCAATGTGAAATGTACTGCACAGAAAATTAATTTCTGAGCCTATAGGGCAGATTACAGAATAAGAAGGTGTAGACACGCAACATATCATACAGAATTGTACAGCACAGTGTTAAATTAGAACTATAGGCAATACTTTTTTTTTTTTTTTAATTTTGGATAGAGCAAGGGAAGGTTATAATCCCTGTCAGATTTTTTTTTTTCGCCATCTGTGTCCAATTTCGTAGTTTTCTCTTTACTTCCTGTCCCACAGCCAAACAAGAAGTGAGAGGAAATCCCTGCAAATTAAGGGAATTTCTTGGGGTCCCCCCAGATTTAAAGAACTAGTGTGTCAGGGCTGGGCTCAGCCCTTCCTTCTCTGAGCTGGCCGTTCAGCTGTCGGCTAATTTCCAGCTACTATCTCTCCACTGTGACTCACCTGTTGATGATATCCTGCTCATCAGCCCTGCCTACTTAAGCCGTGCAGTCCAGATGATCTTTTATATACAAATTACATATCATAATCTAGTTTAAAATTCTATTCCAAATGCATGTCAGAAGCTGAACATAAATGCTTCAGAACACACCAGAGTCCACCCTTCACATCAGTGTCCCCTTATACATCATAGCCCCCCTCCACACCAGGAGCCCAGAACATGCTAGTCAAAGGATATCCCCAACTGACCCGAGATTGCAATACTTTACAATTTTTACCACAATGTGCTGCAGCAGCGTGGTATGGACTAATAATGAATTAATTATTGAATGAATAATATATGGGGAGGTAAGGAACTCTTTCAACTGTCAGAAGCACGCATTATTGTTAATAAATCATTTTCAACTTGTTGGAAACTCCTAGTGCAGACAGGACAGTCCTTCTCTGTAACGTGTATGTATTGCTTCAGTTTACCTGGTAGATCATACGAGAAGCAACGATAGGTCCCAGCATGGCACATGACAGATTTCTCCACCCATTAGGCCTCATGCACACTGGACGTTTTTGGACGTTTTTACAGCAGCTGTTTTTGGCAGTAGACATTTTTTTCTACAGTCATTAAACTCTCCATCATGTTATCCTATGTGTCCATGCACACATAGGCTGTTATCACCAGTTTTGGGCAGTGGCGTTTTTGAGCACTAAAAAAACAAAACAAAACTAGTGGGTTCTGAGAGATGTTTTTCAGCTGAAAAAACGCTCTAACACTGATAAACCTCGATAAACGCTCCAAAACTTCGCTCACCAGCATTTTTTAAAGTTTTTGATCCATTGGGAAAAAAAAAAAAAAATATATATATATATATATATATATATATATTTATATATATTATTTTTATTTATTTTTTCTTCAAAAAAAAAAAAAAAAGGTAAGAAACGCTAACACGGAAAAACGCTAAAAAACGCTATGAAACGCTATTGCAAAAACTTTGAAAAAAGCGGAAAAAAATTCTCTGCAAAGCTACTGACGTTTTTATAATGTTATTTTAATGTGCAGTGTGCTGAGGCCTTATTCTCAAAAAAACATCTGTACATCTAAAGGCTTTTGTACATATGACAAAAAAAATGGTTTTCCGCATGTAAATAATGCATATGCACCTGCCTTAAAAGCTAAAAAAAACGATTAAATTCTCAATCTCAAACTGTATGTATAATATAATGTAATGCAACTATAATGTAACTGTAATTATATAAACTGGCAAGAGCAGGAGCCTTTGTTTTTTTTATTAATTAACTGCACAAGGTATTAAAAGGGAAGTGCAAGAATGCATATTTTTGTAGAGCTTAGCTCAATAAACCCAGATTGAGACATAATGAAAGCTGTCATCACTGATCTCCCCATCAGAAAACACGAATTGTCTGGCTTTCCTGCTATAGATTGCACAGACCTAATCAAGTACATCTGAGATAGTCAGGCAACTAGCATTTTAGGTCAGCAATGGAAACCTTACATGCTTCCCTAAGCATAGGCTTCTTCTAGAGGCATTTTATATTGTTTTCCCCTTTTTTTACAAGCTTGCCCCCACATATATTTGTTTCATTTTTTTAAATTTAAATTTACTACTAGAAGGGGTTAGAAAATGAAAGTCATCTCCAGGTTGGTCACTTTGTAGCTTTCCTTTTCTTCAGTTTTTATAAACTGCCCAAAATACTCTTTTTTTATGGCAGATCAGTAATAATGCAATATCATAATAATAAAAAAAAAAATGTATTAAACATTTCTGTATCATACTACAGCAATATGTTCATTAATTTTCAGCATATTCCTGTTATAAAATTCCTTACTAATGAAGGCATTCTGAAACATGTCGGCATATTTACTTGAATTAATTAAAAATCCCAATTCGAGAAGGAACATGTATCTAACATAGCTGAGGTAATCATCCATTCACAAAAATATATATATACTATATAACTATATAACACTGTGTATAATGTAGAAAATGGTATACCATTTAAAAGGTTTAAAAATAATAAAAATAGCTCATAGTTGTAAAAATATTTTTTGTGTCCAAAAAGACAGTGGCAAGTGTCAAAGACTTTTGCTGATTAGTGAGGGGTCATATCCCTCCCTTGCACTAATTATGTTGTATTCAGGCCATACATTTAAAGTTTAAATTTAGGAAAATTCTAAATTGTTTATTAATTGTTTATGTCTAGAGGGCATAAATAAAAAGATTTTCTTAGCTGACCCTTTTCTCCTCCATGCCGTTTACTGGTCCCCAAAGAATCTTCTTCCCTATGCTTCCCTAGCAGTTTAAGGTCCTGATATCATCAAGACTGATGCATAGTCCATAGCATTGTGTTCGATGTGATGACACTGAGGGCCAGTCCACTCCCCGAGCATTGGAGAATGCCATCTGCCTGGGAGAGCAGAGAATTGGGAAACTAAAAGTGCTTTTTCTCTCCCCTAGACTAAACACTAGTCAACCCTTGCTGCATGGGGGAAGCGCCACTACAAGGGAGTTGGGCTTTAAGCATGTGTATTTTGCTTCATATCATATGATGCTTTCACAATGTTTGTAATTGACACAGCACAGTTTAGGCTTATTTCATTACAAGTCACTATCAGTTTGCTGACCTAGATATCACATTCATCTGATAATACAGTCTGTCTTAAGTGACTATTCAAATCACCTACAACAGCTTGTAATCTGTCATTGGTGCCAAGTTTACCCTCTAATGGAATCCCCAGGGTTAATGGGATAATGTAAGCCCACAATATCTTGGGAAATCAATAGTAGCTATGCTGCTTCCAACTTTCCTCTTACCCTGTACCTCCAGATCCCATCAGGTGCAGGCCCAAGAGCGGATCTCCACTCAGCTGTTCTACTTATCAAGCAGAAATGAACACGTAGCATGCTAATGCCATCATTGATGTAAAGCCAGCTTTAATATTATAAATGATTCACAATATATAGGGGGTTATTTACGAAAGGCAAATCCACTTTGCACTGCAAGTTTACTTGGAAGTGCAGTCGCTCTAAATCTAAGGGGAAGATCTAAAATGAGTGGAAGCTATGCTGATTTTATCATCCAATCAAGTGTTTTTTATTTTCTTTGCATGTCCCCCTCGGATCTACAGCGACTTTACTTCCAAGGGCACTTTCAAGTGCACTTGCAGTGCAAAGTGGATTTTCCTTTAGTAAATAACCCCATAATCTTCTACTCCACTGCGTTTCATCACACAAAAGGCTTAATCATGGAGCTGGTTTTATATTGGTAATGGCATCAGTGTGCAGCTCATCCATTTCAACATGACAAAATCAACCATGCCTTGATGCCTTGATCATTAGCAGACATAAATATAACAGCTCGCACGCCCCCCCCCCCCCCCGACCCCCCACTGCCACCACCTTTCTCTGCAGACCTGGAAGTTCTCCACTCATTGGTTCCTGGGATAAGCTACACTATATGGCCAACATTTTGTGGAAGCCTGAACATGACACCTATTATATAGTCAAAAGTATGTGGACATCTCTCTAAATTATTGAGCCCAGGTGTTTCCAGTGAAGATACTGGTATTGTTACAGCATACAAAGACATTTTAGCCAGTTGTGTTCTACCCTTGAATGTTCAAGCATGGATGTGCCCTGTGCACAAAGCCAGATACATGAAGAAATGGCTTGACTCATTTGATGTGAAGGTACTAAAGGAACCTGTACTTGCCTCTGACCTCAACTCTACTAGGCACATATAAAATTAATTAGAACACCGATTGTTAGTTAGTGTTACACCTACCCTTAGCATTGGTGGTCAGGCACCTTTAGCTGGCTCTGTGTTCTTCACCTATAGCAGCTCCCTTTCCCATAAGGCAAGCAGGCCTACAGATACTCAGTTGCACCCAGGTATTAAACATAATGCTATAGTGCCTGTATACCACACTGAGATAGGTGCAAGCTCAGCACAGCAAACGGGTACTTGTATTTGGCACACAGGCAGAGTGGTCCAATGGGAGTCTGGGTTCAGGACAGGCAACCTTCAGAGAGTAGTCAGGGTCAAATCCATGGCCAAAAGGCAGGCAGGGTTCAGAGAGTAGTCCAAAGTCCAATCCAAGGTCTATAAAAAGAAAATCCAAACTAGCAGGCAGGGCAGGGGTCAGGTGAAGGTAAAGGTCAAGGCATGGGAACAAGGCAGACAAACAGGGAGCTTGAAGCATGTGTTGCAAACATTATCACAAGCGTAACCATAAGGCCTCTACACAAAGGCTGTGTCTACATCAATCACCCCGTAGGTGGACAGTTAGACAGGGAAAGCACAGCTTAGCCCAAACCAGGATGCTGCAATGAGACCAGCAGCTGCAATTAAACAGGAGAGTTACAAGTTCCTAAGTCAGATCTTCTCACCCAGAAAGTTTACCCAAGTTCATATAGAAAGAATGATAAGGTGTCTACAGATTTTTGGAATTAAAATGTATGCCCAGATCCTGAATTTATGTTGCAAAATATCTGGGAGATGTGGCTCCAATCACTTTGTTTAGCCACTGCTCTGTTACCCTAGAGATAAACATGCAATGTGCAGTAGACACAGGTAAACATAATTTTTTAGCATTAAGCACAATAAAGTTGGGTTTTCAAGGCGATACACCTGATGCATGTTTCATTATACTTTATAATTTACCTAAAAAATGAATTGTGTAAATTAAAACATAAACCAAACATTCTTGTTGATCTGTTATAGACTTACATTAACGTTGTCCTGTCCAATGGACTTGAAGAATTTCCCTATGGATGTACAGACATGTGCAATGCAGTTGGAGAGCTGTAAGTGTTTCATGATTTTCTTTTTTGGAGTTAGGAGTATAATTGTCTTAAATATCTTATCAATATTGCATGTTAGGAATGATAATGTTCTTTGTTCCAATGATGAAGTAGATATAGTTGAGATATAACTAGAATTTACTAGCATGGACTGTCATGTCTATGTTTTTGGAAGTGTCCCCAGGACACATTTTGCCTAAATATTGCATGTGATCCTGTAACTGTCAATTCACTATACTGTTCTATGGTATTTACCTCAAAACGCTCAGTAAAAACTGCATGAACAGACGTTAAACTCAATTCACAGAAGGAAATAAATAATTAAATGCATGCAGTAATTAAAGAGGAAGTAAACCCTGATGGGTTTTACTTCTTCTTTATTTCCCTGCAAAGTAAAACCATAATGGGCTAGTATGTATACTAGCCCATTATGTAGCATTTACCTGTAAACTAAGCCTGTGATGTCCACGGTGTCCCTGCTGGTGGCCGTGTCCATCTTCACCCCTCTTCCTTCCGGGGCTGTGGATTCTGGCTCTGTGACTGGACACTATGCGCGCGAGAGTCAACGGTCATGGCACAGGCCCTTTAGTGTGCATGCGCACTTGACATTGGCGCAAGCGTATATGGTAAATACCGTGCAGGTTTAGGAGATATTTCCAGTACCTACAAGTAAGCCTTATTATAGGTTTACCTGTAGGTAAAAGTGGTGTGTAAGAGTTGACACCCACATTAAGTAGTAGTCCAGGCATGTGGTATGTGTGGAATGTGTACTGATTATGGAGTGGGCAGCTGCCCACTCATTAACAACCAGTAAACAATATGGTTGTTAAGGAACAGGCGGCTGTCGCATCCTTAACAACTGATGAGTGATGAGGATCCCTGCTGACAGCTGAATGTAAAAAAAAAAAAAAAAACAATTGCTGGCAATTAAAAAATGTTAAACAAAAATTGGCGTGCCCCCCGATCCATACCAGACCCTCATCCGAGCATGCAGCCCGGAAGGTCAGGAAAGGAAGGGAACTAGTGAGTGCCCGCCCCCTCCTGAACCATACCAGGCCACATGCCCTCAACATTGGGGGCCCCCCAAAGCACCCTGTCCCCATGTTGATGGGTACAAGGGCCTTTTCCCCACAACCCTGGCTGGTGGCTTTGGGGGTCTGCGGGCAGGGGGCTTACCAGAATCTGGAAGCCCCTTTTAACAAAAAATGTGTAGTGTAAAGAAGACATTAGTTTTTGACAAGTCCTTTATTTAAAAAGTAAAAATAAAAATAAATGTCCCCCCTGGTGTAGATCCATTGTCAATCACGATGCCCACCTTCACCACTGACCTGAAAAAATAAAAAATAAGGTCCGCTTGCACCAAAGGCTCCCACTATGTCCTCCCTGTCAACCCCACTCCTCCATTCATAAAAGCTTTACTATAGCTTCCATGAATGAAAAAGAGGTCTATGATTGGAAAGGGTGGACCTTTAATTTATCTGTCCATCTTACCCTCATAGATTGTTTTTCATTCATAGAACCTATAGTACAGATTCTATGAACAGAAAAGAGAGGCAGAAAGGCAGAAAGGGCAGGCATAGTCGACAATCTTTACCTGTGCCTGTGACTGGCCCTTGGCCCTGTGAAAATTCCAGGTACCGCTCAAGGCTCCTCCAGGTCCTCCTGTATGACAAACCGCTGAGAGTGCAGACAAGAACGGAGCTCATCCCAGCTCCAGGCATCTAGTGAAAAATAAAAAAGTCCTTGAAGTCGCACATCTCTGCAAATACCTCTGCAAGAGTCTATGACAGCCTCAACCTGGGTTACAACCAGGCCACATCCTCAACACGATTTTGTCCGTGACACATTACCCCCCATGACTCTGGGGGCTGAGCGAAACGCATTTAAGGGTTAGCCTGATTGGACCCCCGGCTGAGGCTGTCATACACTGGCCCTCTGGCTCTAATAACCTCCATGGAAACAGAAAATAATGGCTGCAGGGGTAGGGGGGAGATCAGAGGAAGAATATTTCAACTAAATCCAGAGCCAGTAGCATAAGGGACAGTTTAGTTTATAAACAAAGCCCCATGTGATGATTAAAAATTTTTTTTTTGCTAAACACAGGCCTCAAACACAATTATTGTCGGTGGTTGTGCAGACAATTTTAGATATTTTAAATGTTTTTAACCTTCGATTAACTTTTTTTTAATCACGCAATAAAGGTTTGGAATAGTTAATAGCTTTTGCTCCTGTATATCTATCCATCTATCTATTTATCCATCTATCCATCTATCTAGATACAGTTGTGCTCATAAGTTTACATACCCTGGCAGAATTTATGATTTCTTGGCCATTTTTCAGAGAATGTGAATAACACAAACATTTTTCTTTCACTCGTGGTTAGTGTTTGGCTGATAATATCAATCAACTGTGTTTACTCTTTTAAATCATAATCACAACAGAAACTACCCAAATGACCCTGATCAAGAGTTTACACCCTGGTGATTTTGGTCTTATAACATGCACACAAGTTGACACAAAGGGGTTTGAATGGCTATTAAAGGTAACTATCCTCACCTGTGGTCTGTTTGCTTGTAATTAGTGTGTGTATAAAAGGTCAATGCGTTTCTGGACTCCTGCCAGACCCTTGCATCTTTCATCCAGTGCTGCACTGACGTATCTGGATTCTGAGTCATGGGAAAAGCAAAAAATTTGTCAAAGGATCTGCGGGAAAAGGTAGTTTAACTGTATAAAACACGAAAGGGATATAAAAAGATATCCAAGGAATTGAGAATGCCAATCAGCAGTGTTCAAACGCTAATCAAGAAGTGGAAAATTAGGGGTTTTGTTGAAACCAAACCATGGTCAGGTAGACAAACTACAGCCACTACAGCCACAACTGCCAGGAACATTTTTTGGGATGCAAAGAAAACCCCACAAATAACTCCAGGTGAAATACAGGACTCTGAAAACATGTGGTGTGGCTGTTTCAAAATGCACAATAAGGAGGAACTTGAAGAAAGATGGGCTGCATGATCTAGTCGCCAGAAGAAAGCCATTACTATGCAAATGCCACAAAGCAGAGATACAAGACTCAAACCTTCTGGCACAAAAGTCAGTTGGAGTGATGAGCCCAAAATAGAGCTTTTTGGCTACAACCATAAACTCTACATTTGGAGAGGAGTCAACAAGGCCTATGATGAAAGGTACACCATTCCTACTGTGAAACATGGAGGTGGATCGCTGCTGTTTTGGGGATGTATGAGCTACAAAGGCACAGGAAATTTGGTCAAAATCGATGGCAAGATGAATGCAGTATGTTATCAAAAATTACCGGAGGAACATTTGCATTCATCAGCCAGGAAGCTGCGCATGGGACGTACTTGGAGATTCCAACATGACAATTATACAAAACACAAGGCCAAGTCCACCTATCATTGGCTACAGCAGAATAAAGTGAAGGTTCTGGAGTGGCCATCTCAGTCTTCTGACCTCAATATCATTGAGCCACTCTGGGGAGATTTCAAACGTGCAGTTCATGCAAGACAGCCCAAGAATTTACAGGAACTGGAGGCTTTTTGCCAAGAGGAATGGGCAGCTTTACCATCTGAGAAGATAAAGAGCCTCATCCACAAATACCACAAAAGACTTCAAGCTGTCATTGATGTTAAAGGGCAATACATGGTATTAAGACTGGGGTATGTAAACTTTTGATCAGGGTAATTTGGGTAGTTTCTGTTGTGATTATGATTTAAAAAGAGTAAACACAGTTGATTGATAATAAATGGCTTCAGCCAAACACTAACCATGAGTGAAAGTAAAGTGTTTGTGTTATCATTCATATTCTCAGAAAAATAAATCATAAATTCTGCCAGGGTATATAAACTTATGAGCACAACTATATATATATATATATATATATATATATATATATATATATATATATATATATATAATGTTTGTGTATGATTGATACCCAGAGCTTTCTTAGTACTTATGCTCTGCTATGATTACTTTTGAAGTCTGAGTATCTAAACCATCTAATTGTTTAGTTGTTAATTTGTTAATTTTGGTAACCACACTGACAGTTGGAGATTTTTTTTTCTATGTGACTTGAATTACCTCTTGTTTATTATTACTTTGTTTATGTCTATTTTAGTAATCTGGGGTTATCTGCAATAAACCTTCAGAATCAATACACTGCTTAGTTATTAAATCAGATTTGGTAAACTGCATAGTTAAAAACTGCCATGACAACCAGTTAAACAAAAGAAAAATAAGCTCATATAAAGACAGTGATATCACCCACCTTACATTTTCTAAAGTCTTCTCTATCAGTAAGAGTAATACGTGTCTCATGCGGAAAAGTTGAGTTGTGATTTATCTGCATCCATTGAGAGAATCGGTGTTGCCATAGTAACCAGGCCATACAGGAACTGCAATATACAAATTAAGAAATTCCGCTCTAATCATTAACTTTTAGGTAATTCAGCCATAGACACCAGACTGATCTGCTTTCTGCAGCACAATCATTACAAGATGCCATTTTCTTTATAGCATTTCATCTTACCAGATAAACCTGGGACAAATTAAATGTCAGCTTTAATGAATGTATTTAAAAGGCCAACATTTCCTTTACTCATTCCCATGCTGTTGCTTTGGCATCATCGCATCCTAATGAGAGGTCTTTTAATTTAATAGTAGTTTATGAACATTTAAAAAAAAAAAAAAAACTTTAACTATTTTTTTTAAATCATGTTAATATTGTATGTAGAATGACTTTTGAAAAGCAAGTCTACAAATGTTATCAATAACTGTAGCAAAATAATCAGTAGATAGTTGTATTACCTTACAACATGTCATATTATGTATCCACTGTATCCAACAGGGAAGGTTAAAACTATGCTTGATGGTACTGAAGCTCCCATAATCCACTGAAGATAGCTATAGTAAGTCAAAGACAAACCCATATACCAACATAAAGGGTGTATTTTTTTCTCAATTGAGCAATATAGATGGCTCAGTAGGCTAGTGAACCAACAAAATCATTTACAGTTTACTGTTTTATTGGCATGGCTTGATATAGCATCTATACCAAAAGCTCTGATGCCTGAAACAAACAGACAACACTTCCCGTTACCACAGGCTCACAGTGGAATTTCCTTCTCAATTACATTGGCCTGGTTGGCATAAATATATACTACACTTCTGAAATCTGATTGGTTGGTGTGGTGTGGTCTATGCCACGTCACCATCCATATTCTTCTTAGTACTGTGTATTATTGGTTAGCAGTCACTGTGGCCTTAAGGTCATGGGTTACATCTGCACCAGGGACATGTCTTTATATAGTTCCTTGTTATATTTTGTGGGTGTTCTATAGGAGTGCTGGTTTTCTCACACAACCCAAAAGTTAGCCGACTTCCACTAGAAACTTGCCATTTATTAAATTTTTTTATTTTTTTATAGACAAAGGGTAAAAACTGTCCAGGACACCAACTTTTTCGCAGACAACTCAAATATGTTTGCTAGAAAGAATCAGCACCCACCTGTTTACTTAGAAGGAGAAGACAGGCAGAAAGCCCCTACCATATTGTTGTACGCAATGTCATGAATGTGGCTTCACTATTTAGGGGAATCATTGCTATTTTTGGTTGTACAACAGGCCCAGGTCTCCCAAATGGGGTGATTTTTATTGATCCCCAAAAGAGATAAATATAACATTATATATATATATATATATATATATATATATATATATATATATATATATATATAGGGGCATTGTGAGTTCTTACAGTATGTTGGGTGTTTTTTGAATATCAAAACCCTTTTTCATTATTGTATATGTAGAATAGTGTTTTTGCTCAAGTGGGATCCTTCTTTTCCTTCCACTGGAAGTTACATATATTGTTGTCCCTTTGTTGTCCTTTTTACAGCGTTGTCCCTTTTAAAGTGATGAAAGGTGGTGGTGCTTAATTTTAATACATTCTGCCCGATTTGTGAACTAATAAAGGCTTTTGCGTTTCTCGATTTTTTACACTCTTATTATTCAGTGACGGTCTTTTATACCACTGAGGTTTAATATTACAGTTCTTTGACAGTTACGTTTCTTGGTCCTGTCTCGAGTTGGAGTACAATAACCCCTAGTCCTATGTCAGTCAGAGCTGAATCTATAATAACCCACAATACACAATAATAATTCCTAACATTGGTGTCAATGGACACAATAATAGCCTCCAGCATTGATGTCAGTAGTATTAACCCCCTACACTGGTGGTCAGTGGCAGTAAAATTTAACCAATCCCATACCTTGGGGGTGAGTGGCAACAAATTGTAACCTGTTCCCCCTGCATTGGTGGTCAGTGACAACAAAGGGTAACCCCATCAACCCCCCCCCCACATTGGTGGTCATGACAGTGAAGGTTAACCACCCCATCCTCAACCTCCTCCATATTGGTGGTCATCATGACAGTGAAAGTTAACTCCCTGTATTGGTAGACATGGCAGTGAAAGTGTGTTCTCTGTGTGCTGGTGGTCATGACAGTGAATGTCCACCCCCCCCCCCCTCCCCCAGCATTGGTGCTTATTTGCAATGAAATGTAATCTATCCTGTCAAGGTAGTGAAAGTGTGGTCAAGGTAGTGAAAGGGTTAGCAATCCCCCCAATTGGTGATCGCTTACCTATCAGGTGCTCCTGCACCCCTCCCAATCTCTCTCCTCAAGTTGGAACTTTACTTGTACTTTTCAGGAGATAACTCCACCCACAGTACAATCTTTCTTTCAATGCCAGGTGCTGGAGCACACCCTGCTGCCACTCCGTCTTCTGTATGGTGCCCAATAGCCAACGCAATGCTCATAGAGGCCTGGTGGGTCGCACAGAGCTTGAGGCCATGTGTTGGGCACCGGGGATATAAATGAACAACATAACATAACAAATGAGGTGCTAGAGAGGTTTGACTATATGTAATCACAGCCCCATTTACATTATGCATTGTATTAAGACAGCATGTTTCTGAGTGCGGGTCATTGTGCCTTTTAAATGAGCTGGCAGTGCACCATAAGGAAGAAATTGGACATGCACTTTTTTTTTAACACAGAGCACCACAATACATGCCAGCTGTGTTGCGGTGTGCTGCAGAACAGTAGCGACTGCTGTACTATGTGTTGGGGTGGCATTCATTATGAATGACACTGCACACAGTGCAGTATGCCAATTGCTGTCCACTGCGGTAACAAACATTTTACTGTGCATTACCATAATGCAAAATTTGAATGGGCCAATTATGGAAAAATCAGGGGCTGAAAAAGTATTTCCGACCAATTATCACAAAAAATTGACTGTGGGTGATATGAAAAAATAGGGTATGCTAATGTCTATGGAGCAAACATGACAGTGATTTTTTTTCATCCAGAGAATAAAATGAGCAGAAAGCAGTCATCTTGTGTTATAATCAGCATTTTATAAAAACATTACATAATGCAAATCATTCTGGTTTTCTTCCAAATAAAGGGCAATAATTAGACCTGGCTTAGTGTTCAGTTCTTTGCCTGCTCCAAATGAAGAGAAAATGCTTGCTTTTCTTTCCATGAGATATTGATGTGGCTTCAATTTACAATCTAATCATCTGTGGTTTGTTTATCTTAGTTGGATACACAATGAATGACCTTATATTTGAATGGATGAGCAATAGCCCAGTGCAAGTCGCTGATGGTTTAACGTTGCCGCAGTTTATACTAAAAGAGGAGAATGAGCTTGGCTATTGCACAAAGCATTACAACACAGGTAAACAACTTTCCTTGTGAGTTCATTATCTTTTTGTGCATGTATATTTACTATTGATTATCATATTCACAACCACAGCACACGTACTGTATATCACATAGAAAATAACAAAATGCAGGGTGATAAAGGATAGCAAGTGAAGACCAGCAAACATTGGCAAATATGCTCCACCAGATAAAATGAGTAGAGGCCAAGACTAGACTAGATAGATATTTGTAATCTGCAAATTTTTTAAATGATCTAGTAAAGGTTGGATCCTTTAATAGTTCACATGGAGAGCCTGATGTCAGAAGTGCAAACAGGACCCAAAAGGGACCTATTACAAGCAGGGGATTTGCTGTCTGTGATGTCATAGTGACTTCCTTATCACATATTACCCTAATAAAAAGTATACTTTTTTTGGCTACAACATCACAGGGAGTAAGGCAAATTCTATACCCCATTCCCCTGCACCCTCTTTAAAACAAAAAAAAAAGCATAATCCTTGTTACATTCTACTTACACTGCAGACAGAAAATCTCTGGTGGGGTGCCATTGAAAATGTGTCTGCTTTATATATCTAGCCCGCTGCCTGCTCTATAATTCAGAAATGAACTGCTACAGATTGCCCCATTATGAGTTCACAAGGCAGATCTGTTCAGGGTAGCATGAATTGGCAACCCACTGTGAACATCCAATCACTGGAGATCAGCATAATTCATTACGAATTAGAGTAGAGAAACCAATTCATTGATCTCTAATAAGAACTTCATAACTTTACATTTTACCATTTACCTGAAGGTAATATTTGATGTGACTTGATATTATTTCTTCTTCATACTTCTATAGTCTCATTAGGGTATTTGATATGCTGATTTGTAGATTACCCCTGTTGTGGCTAGCTGTATGTCTAGAAAGCATATTCAGGATCATTACTAGGGTAATAGGACAAGGTTATTCCTAAAGCTCCTAAACCATATGACTGTTGTGAGAGCCAACTGGAACATACAAAAGTCATATGCGTATTGAGACCTCTGCAAACCCACCCACTGTATGGCATGGAACTTGAAACACTCAGGATAGCACCACCAAATGCATCGTATATAAATGTGATTAAAAACTTGGTGGCTGACTGGCAAGCATAGACAAGAAAATACTTAATCCTATTACCTTTTAACCCTACTGCAGAGTTTTTGCAGAGGCTTTATAAACATAAACATATCAGAAGAGACTGTGAGAAATACATACAGCCATGAGAACACAAGGAAATGGGGGACATTATTGAAAACTTTGAATTCCTTAGGATGTGAAAAAGGTTTAGGAGGTAAGTATTTTCATGATATTGTAGTGCATATGGCCACCTCACAGGATGCAAAGCTTGAGGCCTGAAAGTTTAGTCACCATGCCCCAACACTAAGCAAGATGACATCACCAACCCTTGTATTTTCCTACAATATCTGACATGGAGCTTACATGGAATTTGACTCCTGGAGGAACGAAGTGGTGGGGAAGCTTAGAGAAGGTATTAGTGGGTTGCATGGTCAGATGTAAAGAGAATATATCACTTTGATTTGAATGTGTAAAATAACAGAGTTTCTTTAACAGTAGTATAATATAAAGCAGATAAAATATCCCCTACAAACCTGGTGCCTAACCTGTGGTTCAAGGGCCACGTGTGTTCCCTTATTGTTTGAAGTGTGCCCCTTGGACTCTGTCAGTTGTGGAAGCATTGATTTGTAATGGAACCATTAATAGTAGTGTTCTCAAGGGGTTTTATGTCCCTACTGTGTCTTTCTCCTACAGCATGACTTCAGTCTCCCAACACTCCTGCAGTACAACCATTTACCATTTCTTCTATCAAGACTATGGCCGTTTTCTGTAGCATTACATACAATAAATATTGTATGCAAACCTTTGAGACATCAGGTGCTGTTTTTGAGGTCCCCTTTACCTTTACCTTGTCAGTTGACAACCGCTGCCCTGCAGTAGTGATAAGCCAAACTGTCCTGGGTTCCATTCGGCAGGGGTTCGGTGAACATTAGAAGAAGTAGGGATGCTGAGCCTAAACCCCATTGAAATTAATAGGAGACAAAAGTGTCAAACTAAACATGCCATTAGTCTGGTCTAATAGGCAAGGGGTGTCAAACATAGCATAGTGGGAGGTGGGCTCGGCTCTGTGGAATGCAAAATTTTTTTTAAAAAAATCCACTCAGCCAGCACTAGTGATTTTTTTAAATGGTTCAATACGAACAATATGCCAAATGCCATACCACACCAGACCCTTAATCCAACCATGCAGCCTGGTTGGCCAGGAAGGGCGTGATGACCCATACTGGGCCAACCCTCCTGAACCATACCAGACCACATGCCCTCAACATGGAGGGGGGGTGCCTTGCCAGCAGGGGGGGGGGAATCCTGGCCAAGTAAGTGAGTAGAGCTGGTGATGTCACTGGTTGTTAAAGACTTGGCAGTGCCTGCATCCTTTATAACCATTGACAATGGTAAACAGTTATGTATAATAGTGGTAGTAATTTGGCTAAACCAGATTTTGTCCGAACAGCCAAACTTCAGTTCGGACTGAACCTTGAGCTTATCCCTACCCTCCAACCACGCTGATCAATGATCAAACATTCTTATAAACCCTTATATTGAGATAAGCAACTATGATTAAATAAATATAATATTATATCCATATATACAACCAGTACTAAAACAGAAATATATGCTAAACACAATGTACAACATTGCAAAATCCACAGTCTTTCTATGTAATTGTGTTTCATTCACCAATCATCATACAAAAAATGTCCTTAGAAATGGATCCATTATGGTTAACAAAGTGAATTATGCACAGCACCGCTGTGATGTTCTGAAGTCCACACCAAATGTGTTATTCAGCACCACCTTCAGAAAGGCTAACTCACCAGATGGGATGGCCCTCAAACTATAAAGGTCAGATGCACATTTTTATCATCATCACCAGACCTCACAGAAAAAAAATAAAATGAGGTCAGTGGACGACGTCACCACTCTGGTTCACGATACCTACCCTGAGTGTAAGGACAAGCTTGGGGGTTGATCCCTAATGGAGCTCAAGGGGCATCTGCCCTTTTATGTTATATTGGCACAATATGCGCCTGATGGATCTACTATACTTACTATACTTGCATGTTGTTTATCACAACGCTCGGTGCACTTATATAATATAAGCACAGATATATGTTTTTATTCAATTTGTTTTAATAACTCATTATTACACTATTGGTGATATTTTATGTGTATATCATTTCCCCACTGAGAAAATCTGAAAAGATAGAGGTGGAGTGATGGAAACAGCGATCCTATATGAAATAATTGTGTGTTCCTATCTAAATGTTTTTCCTATGAGGGATCTGGTGATATAGGAGTACATTTTATGTGGAGTTCAAAACATAGGCAGAGCTGCGCATAATTTACCTGGTCAAAGGCGGTGGATCCATTTTCAAGGACATTCTTTGTGTGGTGAATGAAGTACAGTTACACAGCAAGATTGCGGACTTTGCAACATTGTGTATTATTTGTAGCACATATTGTTGTTTTAGCGCTGGTTGTGTATGTGAACATAATAATAGCAAGATACAACTGTTCACTGGTATGCAGCTGTTTTACTGAAGTTCCGCTTTAAAAAATACATTTTATTTTAAGAACTGTTGAAGCAGTAGTAGAACACTGCGTCATATCTTGTAGCATTCTATTCTTTTTACTGTGTTCAGCGAAGGTCATAATAATGCTCCCATGTGTACTGTAAAATCAGATAGGGGACTATCCGTGCATACATATGCTGTGTGATCTATCTGCACTACACTGGTGCTTATATTGCATGTCTTTTTCAAATGCTTCCATAATAAATCAAAAGGACCACTATCATGCAATAGAAAAACATCCCCCAGAGACTCCTCAAAGCTTTCTTCTGACTGATGGGAGTTCATTAGTTTCTTTTTGTTGAGAGAATCCAATGAATGCATAGACAGGCTCCTGATTCTTTCCAAATGAATACGTTTTAACCGCAGCCATAATTTCCCAGATAAGCACGAGCGTATTCCAGTTGCATCAGTTGTGTGATTGTGCTCAATCTCATAATGAAACGTGGCAGATTCAGCCATATGTGTCATACTTGCATCTGTCACTGTTAGGAAAAAAAATATCCTGTAGATCTCAAGTACAAGAGGGTCACATTTAGTTGAAAAAGTACAGCCACAATTTAAAAAGGAGAAAAAAAAAATTACATGTGTGGATAAGAAAGGTTTGTAGAGAGAAGACGAAGAATTGCGGTGTCACTATTAATCATTTTCCACTAGAGTCCTGGAAGCGTGTAAAATGTTTAGACTTAATGCATGTCTATGATTTCTTGCAAGGCTTGGAAGATAAAAATATGTCACATGGAGGCAGAGTAATGTTACTGGAAATGCGGCTGTAGTTATCGCCAGAACATAGCTACTGCTGGTTCTGCATGCATAGTATTTTTACAAAGAATAAAAAAAAAGCTACAAAGGCATATTCTCAAAGGGACAATTTAATTGTAATCGGGTTTGCTTGCTAATAGGATGTATGACCTATTTCTAGTAAATTTGTATATCTAGTATACAGAACTGCTGACTCACGACAAACCAAATGATTTATGTTTAATATGGGGCTGCATTTATAAAAAGAAAAAATAAAGCAAAAAAAAAAATAGAATTCCAAGTTTGGCATGCTATCTTTATCCTTTATAGTGTATATAATTTTGTTAGATAAAGTGGGGAGGGATTAGAAACCCTGTCAGATTTTTATTGCTGTCTGCACATCCCCACTGGGTAGAGTTACCCATCTGTTTGTCCTGAAGACCATTCTTATCAAGAGAGAAAGTGAGGACAAATCCCAAATTTTAGAGTTGTAATCTGAAAAAGAGGTGAGAGGAAATCTTCTAGTGTTCTAATGACAACTATCTAAGGAGAATTAACCTCATTTTGGAGAGTTTTTCTCTTACTTCCTGTTGCATATCTGGGACAGGAAATAAAGGTAAATCTCCTCAACAGGACAAAGGCTGCAAAAAATAATAAAATGTTCGTTGTTGAAAAAATATGTGAACTGTTTATTTTCCTGTCAAAAGATATGTAAATTGTTTAGGTGCTCTCTTCACTCACCCCCATAAAACTGCCCAGCCAGGAAGATGATTTCCTGTACCCGCTGCCTGCTTTTTGCAATATCATCACACTACTAATTGAAACAGTGACAACCTGGTTATGCAGTGTGTTTGAATCTCTGTCAAGATCGATGGCACAACTATCAGCCCATCCTCGCATGCCAAGGTTCTAGGTGTAATCCTTTAGGCCACCATCCCATCACTGTCCAAATCTTGCCACCTCAACCTCCGCAACATCTCTAAACTACACCCCTTTCTAACCAATGACACCACAAAACTCCCAACCCACCCCTGGTCACCTCTTGCATCAACTACTGCAACTCCCTTCTCATTGGCTTTACTTTACCCGCCTTCAGTCCATCATGAATGTTGCTGTCAGGCTCATTCACCTTACCAACCACTCTGTGTCTGCTACTCCTCTCTGTCGGTCCCTCTATTGGCTTCTGCTCACCCAACAAATTAAATGAAAAATGCTAACAACAACTTACAAAGCCATCCACAACTCAGTCCCCACCTACATCACTAGTCAAGTCTCAAAATACCAACCTAATCGTTCCCTTCATTCCTTCCAAGACTTCCTGTTCTCTAGCTCCCTAATCACCTCCTCCCATGCTTGCCTCCAGGACTTTTCCAGAGCCTCGCCCATCTTATGGAACTCCCTTCCGCAATCTGTCCGATTATCTCCTACTCTGTTTGCTTTTAGATGTTCCCCGAAAACCCTCCTCTTCAGAGAAGCCTATCCTGCCCTTACCTAACAACTATACTTTTATTTTCTCCATCAGCTCAGCCCCCACAGTTATTAACTTTTTTATTACTTGACCCTCCCTTCTAGATTGTAAGCTCTAATGAGCAGGGTTCTCTGATTCCTCCCATATTAAATTTTATTTTACTGTACTGTCTGCCCTCATGCTGTAAAGTTATGCTCAATCTGTTGGCGCTATATAAACCCTGTATAATAATAAATAAAACACTAATGGGCAGATTTGTTAAAACAGGTGCACACAGCATTTGGTGTAACCAATCATCTTCTAGGTTTTATTGTCAACACTTAATTGAATAAGCTGAAGTTAGAAGCTGATTGGTTATTATGCACAGCTGCACCAGATTCTGCGTGCACCAGTTTTAGTAAATTTACACGTACATATATTTTAACAGTGTATTTAGCTGGTTTCCTATGGCTGTTGTGTATGAATGGATAGGGCCTAAGTACTGCGCAGGGACCCTCCATCTAATCAATCCCGATGCAGGCAGGTGACAGGTGGATTGCGAACAGGTCCCCATGTTACCGATCCTGTGTTTTTCCCCAGATCTGGAGAGTGTGCAGGCACACACTCAACCAATCCTAACCTGCAAAGACAGCCCCCGCCCCTTGCTAATGAGCAGCTTTGGGGTGGGGAAAGCCTCCAAAATAGCTTGGGCAGCTTAGATCTCTTGACTGAACACGTCCGAGCTCTTCCACTGACTGCAGTGCTCACCTTCACACCGGCCCTCCCCTCTGATCCATCCAAGGCAGGTGATATCATGTGAGAGGAGAGCCGGTGGGGATCAGCACCAGAACATGACAGCTTCTCTGTGCCACTCTGCATAAGGAAAGAACTTTTTTGCCTTTCTGACCACCCAGAACTATACCATCCTAACCTACCTGCACCAAGCCCTCTTGACCTACCTGCACCATGCCCTTCTGACCCCCCCCCCCCCCCAGTACCCTGCCCTCCTGAACCCCCTGCACCATACCCTCCTGACATCATAAACCAACTGATCAGAGGGCAACATACACCAGAAGTGTCCTCATATAACACTACTGATATTAAGTGGATGATTTAGACCCCACAGATCTATAATTAAAGCCAAGCCATCATCATAACGTCTTGTTTCTATGTTGGTCTGTCTTGTGATGTAGACCTGGACATGGCTTACTTTTGTCTAATCTATATACAGTACTGAATATAAGGACCCTTGCACACCACAATGGTACTGCAGAAGTTGCTCTCCAGCACAGATTAATTTCAAAATTGCTGTGGACCAATGCGGGAGGCTCTGATGCTTGGGCTGCAAGCTATTAGTGACAACATTAGCTTATCTCTGAGATATAATGCTCCTGGCTCCTGGCTTTTCAGTTGTGCAATAGAGAGCTCTAAGTGCTCTGTAGCACAACATTATCACTGTGCTTTCTGTGAGGTCATCAGTATTCCATGTGAGTGCCTCTGGCCATAGAGCAGAGCAGAACTGATCCCCTTTACATGCCTCTCCCTGCAGCAATAGATCACAGCAACCGTGATTTATTGCTTCCTAATGACAGAGAGCAGTACATCACCATTATTAGTGATCTATTGCAACAAAGGTGAACATAGCGCTGAATCAAGTCTTATGCCGCGTACACACGATCGGATTTTCAGACAACAAAACCGTGGATTTTTGCTCGAAGGATGTTGGCTCAAACTTGTCTTGCATACATACGGTTACACAAATGTTGGCCAAAAATTCTGAATGTGAGAACGCAGTGACATACAACACGTAGAACGAGCCGAGAAAAAGGAAGTTCAATAGCCAGTGCAGCTCCTTCTGCTTGATTCAGAGCATACGTGAATTTTTGTGCGACCGACTTGTGTACACACGATCGGACTTTCCGACAACAAGTTTTGTTGGCGGAAAATTTGAGAACCTGCTAGCCAACATTTGTTGGTGGAAATACCGCCAGGAAATGTTCGATGGAGCATACACACGAACATGTGTATAAGCATAAACAAGCTCACATCGAACATTTCCCATCGGAAAATCTGACTGTGTGTACGCAGCATTACTGACCTTATCCACCTCTCCCCATGACTAAAAAAGGGAAAAAAAATCAAAAAAGTTAGCAAGCAAATTCAAAATAAAAAAATGAAATACTTCCCTTCCCCATTAGCTCGAAATTACCACACTAGATGATCAAGATGACTCCAGATACACTTATTGCATAAACATTAGACATAAGTATGTGGGGTAATTTTCAATTTTTGCACAGCATTGCCCATTTTCAGGAAATTATCCAATTCCTATTTTAGTGCTACCTTAAGGCCCCTTTCACACCGGGGCGTTTTTCATGCGGTGCAGCGCTAAAAATAGCGCCTGTTCACCGCATGAAAAAATCCTGCCCCTTTAACTCCAGTGTGAAAGCCGGCGGGCTTTCACACTGGAGCGGTGCGCTAGCAGGATGACAAAAAAAGTCCTGCTAGCAGCATCTTTGGAGCGGGATAGGAGCGGTGTGTTCACCGCTCCTATACCGCTCCTTCCCATTGAAAAGAATGGGAGACCGCGGTAAAACCGCGGCAATACCGCCGCAAAGCGCCGCTACGGCGGCGCTCTGCGGGGGGTGTTTAACCCTTTTTCGGCCGCTCGCGGGGGGTAAAACCGCACCGCGAGCGGCCGAAAACCGCGGTAAAAACGACGGTAAAGCAGCGCTAAATATAGCGCTGCTTTACCGTCACCGCGGCTCACCGCCCCAGTGTGAAAGGGGCCTAACTAAAAAGTAAACTACATCCAAAAATATATACATATATTTTTAAATTATGTGACCTGTGTGGCTGCTGCTGCGCTAGGAAAGACTTTTGACGACATTGAAGACACTGAATCTTACAGATTCGGCTGTGGTACACAGATCATAGCGGGTTGCTTGCTCGGCACTTCTCCCGTTGCCAAGCAAGCAAGCCATGTCTGCCAGCTGGTCAGAGACCAGAACAAAGCCGATTGCTTTGTTCGGGTCTCAGATCTAGTAAACCAGAAGCGATGTCATGACATCACTTCCCAGGTTACTCTCATCCTAAAGGCGCCAGTTTAAAAAAAAATAGAAACTATTAGAAAAGTGATAAAAAAAAAGTAGGACAGTGTAAAAATAAAGACGTTAAATCCACAGAATATCGGCACCTGATATCGGCTATTGCCCTTAAAGGCAGCCGAAAATTCGATATCGGTATCAGCCCTGAAAAAACAATATTGGTCTACCCCTAGTTTTATGTGAGTGCATATTTTTAATAAAGGGAGTGGGTTTATTTCACTGGATTAAGCTATGCGAATTACTTTTGGGATACTCATGCTTGGCTAACTGCGGTCCTGAGGTGTGAGACATTCGGAGTAGGAACTTGAAGTGGGAAATACCATATCACATCCATCCATCTATATGATTTTTTTTTGCCGTTTAAAAACAATTTCCTTATTTTTGGGCAATTCCAGCTGGTGAGTGTAAGGCCCCTTTCACACTGGGGCGGGGAGCCGCGTTGACGGTAAAGCAGCGATATATTTAGCGCTGCTTTACCGTCGTTTTAGCCGCGGTATTCGGCCGCTCGCGGTGCGGTTTTACCCCCGCGAGCGGCCGAAAAAGGGTTAAAGACCCCCCGCAGAGCGCCGCCGTAGCGGCGCTTTGCGGCGGTATTGCCGCGGTATTGCCGCGGTATTATTATTCTAATCAATGGAAAGGAGCGGTATAGGAGCGGTGAATACACTGCTCCAAAGATGCTGCTAGCAGGACTTTTTTGACCGTCCTGCTAGCGCACCGCTCCAGTGTGAAAGCCCGCCGGCTTTCACACTGGAGTGAATGGGGCCGGATTTTTTCAGGTGGTATACAGGCGCTATTTTTAGTGCTGTACCGCCTGAAAAACGCCCCAGTGTGAAAGGGGCGTTGGTCCGAAAGTTGGTGATGGACTGTACTTTGGTGATTTAATCACTGAGGTGGAAATAAGAAGTTTTTCACAAAGTCTGCTGGAAAGGGTTAAAGAGGAAGTGGGCTTATATTCACTAAATAGAAACTTTGTAATATATTTTAATCACAGAGACTATCTTTTGTAGTACTGTAAATATTTTAATTGTTTTGACACATATTGATATTGATTTGCATGTTTATAAACTAACGCTATATTTAAAGCGGAGTTCCACCCAAAAATTGAACTTCCACTGTCCGGAATCCTCCCCCCCATCCGGTATCACATTTGGCACCGTTCCAGGGGAGCATACACCTGTCTAATACAGGTATTTGCTCCCACTTCTGACGAAAGATCGCAGCAGAATCTGTGGCAATCTACGCCATGTCCGGCCCCTCCTCCATCCCCCCTGCTGTCTTCTGGGAGACACACATGTCCCAGAAGACAGCAAGGACCACACAGAACGTGCATTGCGACTCGCGCATGTGCAGTAGGGAACCAGGCTGTGAAGCCACAAGGCTCAACTTCCTGATTCCCTTACTATCAATGCCGGTGCCTCCACCCGAGGGAGGGGTCGGCTTCAGGTAACGGGCATCGCGGGCACCCTGGACAGGTAAGTATCCTTATTTTTAAAATCAGCAGCTGCAGCATTTGTAGTTGCTGACTCTTATTTTTTTTTATTTTTTTTAGGCGGAACTCCGCTTTAATCAGTTTTAGCCTGTTGCACATTTGTTTTAGGGGGCATATAATACGGCTGCTGGTATCACTTATTATCATATATTAATTTTATTTTATTTTTTTTTGGGGGGGGGGGGTTGTTTTTTTTTTTCATTAAGCACAGAATGTGGGTAATTTTTGACACAATGGGGGTTATTTCCGAAAAGGAAAATCCACTTTGCACTGAAAGTGCACTTGGAAGTAAAGTCGCTGAAGATCTGAGGGGGATATGTAAGGAAAATAAAAAACAGCATTTTAGCTTGCACATGATTGGATGATAAAATCAGCAGAGCTTCCCCTCATTTCAGATCTACCCCTTAGATCTACAGCGACTGTACTTCCAAGTGCACTTTCAGGGCAAAGTGGATTTGCCTTTCGTAAATAACCCCCAATGGTCATTAAAGGCAAAGTACAGCCAAAGCTTGTTTGGCTGTACTTCTCCTGTGGATCACAGAAGTGCAGTTCGTTCTGCACACCTGTGACCCATTTTCAGCAGACCCTGACGTCACAGAGCCAGTCCAGACTCGGGCAAGATGGTGACAATGAAGTCGGGATCCACCCACATCCCTGGATCGGCACCTGGCTCAGCCTCTCAGCGAGCCGCTCCCACCCCCCTCCACAGCTCAGCGCTCCAGTGAGCGCGGGGGGGGGGGGAGCAGAGCAGACAGCAGTAAATGACAGTCACCAGCTCTCTGCTCGGGGAGCTCTGAGAACCAAGCAATCACTGGTGTTAGAACCGGCAGGGGGAACAGATGCAGCATTGGACTGATGCTGCATCCACCTAGGTAAGTATAATTCTGAATAAGAAACAACCCCTATACTTATCTTTTAATGCAGGGTGTCCTGCATTACCATCCATTCCCATAAGCCCTAGTCATTTTTTTTTACTGCAAATAAAATATATATATTTGTTTTTTTCTCTGCATTGCTATGCAGGACAGTAATGTGAACATGAATCAACTACTGACATGTTACAATATGTAGTAGCAGTATCATTTCTTAAAAAAAGATGTGCATTTAAATGTTAAAAAGCAACCTTTAAAGTATTACTAAGCCCACAACAGTAAAATCAGTCTGTATATCCAGTATAGCATGCTTGTTATACTCACTGTGGAAGCTAAGGAGTTAATCCTCCGCATTGTGTAAAAAGGCTATTTGATCCTGTCTTCTCTGATCCTCCCCTTCTTCCATTGTTCTCTAACCATCTTCTGATAAGACGGAGCCTTTGTACATGCTGAGTTTGATGCGTATTGCTAGAGAGTTTTTTTTTTCTTGGGAGAGTGTATGTGATAGGCACAGGGCCAATCAGCAATGTCCAGACAGAGGGTCAGGGGGCAAGCTTTAACCAGACACTGATATAAATCACAAGAATGCTATATACTGCTGATAAGAAAGGGTATTTACCAGTTTCTATTTACTAAAACAATTGCATTTCCATGTTCTGTGTACTGTGGGAGACCAGATATAATGAATGCAGGCTCCTTAGTATCACTTTAAACTCCAGACAAGTGACTATGCCTTGGCTAAGGTGATGCCATCAGTTTGTTGCGGGTTAGGGGGGAAGTATTTCCTCTCCTCTATTGGTTACACTGCAACATTGTAACTTTGCTGAGAGGTTGCAGCTGGAGCTGATCTGTGTGAGACGTTTGTGAACATAGCCAAGAACTGTGCAGGGACCAGGATTTACATGACTGTCATCTCTGAGCCAGCATCTCAGTCCAGGAAAAACATGGTGACCCTGGATGATGCCTGATCACAGATGGCACCATTGTTCTGGAGAGGAAAACAGTTGAAGACATTGCCAGAGGGAGTATCGTGATCTCTGTGAGAGGCAATACATATTTTTGTTACTTAGCATGCATGCACTTAACATGAAACAAAACTAAAAATGTAATTTTGATTAAATACAATCTGGGAGGTTAAATGGCTCTCAGTTCCAGCCTATACAGTCGCTCCTATCTTCAATTACTGCTATTATTGTTCTTTATGGCTCTTTACATATTGCTGTCTAACCTGAATCTATTGGGCCTCGAAACAGTATTAAAAGCAAATAAACATTATAATTGCTTTCTAATGCACAATTCTGTAGCAAACTAAAGCCTCGTACACACGGGCCGAATGTCAAGCTGCATCGGCCGGGACTGCCTGACATTCGGGGAAGTTACTTACCTTGTCCCCTGGATCCTGCGATGTCTCCCCGCTGTGTGTGCGAGCCGTCCGCTCGCTCGATTCACACAGTGCCCGAGTGCCGCTGATCTCCGTTCCCTGCGACGTTCGACGCACGGGAGCGGAGATCGGCGCAAAATTCTAAAAAGTTTAAAAACACACATACAGTACTGTACTCTTACAGAAAACAGTACTGTATACAAAAAATACACATCCCCTTTGTCCCTCGTGGTCTGCCCAGTGCCCTGCATGTCATTTTATATAATAAAAATATTTTTTTCTGCCTGGAAACTGGAGATTGTCCATAGCAACCAAAAAGTGTCCCTTTATGTCAAAAGTGGTTTTAGACCAGCTAGAAAACACTGATAATAAATTAGAATCACAATTTATCATCAAACAATACATTTAATGACAGCGACTATTCTGCAACTGAGCAAATTTCAGTGTTTTTGATTTGATTACATTATTGAATCATTTTTATATATATTTTTATTATTTTATAATTTAATTTTGATTTTGTTTTTCAAACTTTATCATACCCGGGATGTCTACTAGACTCTGGTTCGGACAGATTTAAGTGAGTTCTTCATAAGAATTGCATGCCTACAATATAAAACGGCAAATTTCCATGCAAAATAATTGTACCGCTTTCAGCACAAAATTCCAGACAGAATCATACCGCCAGGGAGGTTAAGGGGTAGAGATACTAAGGGCAATTAGACTGTGCGCTCTGTAATCACTTTTGCTCCAGAGATTAGTAAATGAAGTAAAGCTTCACTTTACAAATAATACCCGAACCCATGCAAATAAATTAATAAAGAAAACAGCATTTTTACTTGCACATGATTGGATGATGGAAGCCAGCAGAGCTTCCCCTTATTTACTAAGCTCTGGAGCAACTGCACTTGCAGCAGTAAATCAAGCCCTACAAATCGTCCAGTTATCGCTCCTTATAGAAACCTCATATATTGACCGGGGGGGGGGGGGGTTGGAGGATAGAGGGGTAAAATAGGAGGTTGGGCTGCAGTTTTATTGCCCCCTTAGCCTCTAACAGAGCATATGGAGGGGGGTTGTAAATATGTTGCGGTCACAATGCTTTGCTTCACAGCCTCTGCAAAAAATATCCCCCCATCAAATTTGGCAGGTATTACCACTGCCAAACCCATTCAAGTAAATAGGGCCAATGCGGCAGCCACCATACAAACATGTGCACTGCATATGGTTTCAGTGCAGTTGGGCAGGCTTTTAAGAGTTAAAAGAGTTGATAAGGAGGCCTGTCAGCTGCCCCCTAAAAAAAGTAATACACTAAGGATTGCTTTTCAGGGGGGGTGGCAAGGGCTGCTACCAGTATGAGGGCTTGTTTACACCAGGAGATCTTGCTGCCCTTCTGAAAAACGATTTGCAATGGATTTCTTTTCAGAGGATGGTAAACAGGTGGCTGGGAGGCGACATATCACCTTATCACAGCCTGTTTTAACCCTGAAAAGCCTGCACCACTGCAGAGCCCCATTTATTTGATTGGGTCACGTTCCTTGGTATTGCCTGCGGAACAGGGAGTATAATATATGTGGCATCTGCAAAACAAAGTATGACACCCACAGCATGTGTACAACCCCCTCCAGGCACTGGTTAAAGTGGAAGTAAACCCCCCTATCGTTTTCAGCCAAGGAAGCTGCCATCTTTGCCTCTGTTTAATCTTAAACTGCCACGGTGCTGCACATGTGATCCGTTATGACACCAGCCATTGGATGGTTTGACTGTTTGGTTGAGAGCACAGCCAATGTGCAGTTAGCATTCCCGGCATGCCTTTTTTTTTAAACTGTTAAATCAATGGGTTTACTTCCGCTTTAAGGTTAGGGGAGGTGGTTGGGGCAGTAAAACTGGGGCTCAACTGACTATTTTTAACCCCCTTTTGGTGAACGATCCCCAAATGAGTATTTAGGATCTACTTTAATAATCACATTGCCCTCCATCCAAACTGATAAAGTTAACCTCTGTTTCAGGAAAATTTACATGTATCGAAGTTAAGTTTCACCTGGAGCGCCAAATGGGATATTACTTGATACAGATGTACATCCCCAGCTTGCTTATTGTCATTTTGTCTTGGGTATCATTTTGGATCAACATGGATGCTGCACCTGCTAGAGTTGCTTTAGGAATCACAACTGTCCTAACAATGACGACACAAAGCTCTGGATCGAGAGCTTCCCTTCCAAAGGTAAGGCTAGAGCTTTCCTTTCTATATAATTAATACACATGATCATTATTAAGGTGTTATTTATTAAGGACTGCTGCCAAAAATCGAGCCATCGTTTCCACTGTTTCGTATAGTCATTTTGTGTTTGCAAAAGTTTAAGCTATTTGTGAATTTTTGGACAGACGTCCATGCAAAAATATATTTTGTGTTGGCAACCCCATCTGTGCCTCAGTGATATCTGTTTTTTAGTCTGGATTTTAAAAGTAAAAATACATTTTCTTTACAAAACAATGTGAACCAATTAGATTGAAGCTTTCACCATTTTACAAAAAGACAGACATTTCTTTTTTTGTACTTTGATCATTGCTTTTTGCCTTATTAAATGCATAGTATAAAGATGAAAAGTGTAATCATTAGTAATTTACAAGAGTAGCATAAAATATGCAGGTGACATTTTTATGTTCTATGTAACTATATAATGTAATTGGAACACTAATGCAATCTAAGTGTTCTTTTTAAAGGTATTAATACTTTTTGCCACTAATGAATATTCATATTTATTTAAATGGCAGTAGTAACATTTTAGGATGTTTTTATTTTCTGGCTACATAAAGTTTTATCAGTTTGTTCTTTTTTTGGCACTGGAATGTGGGCACTAGTAACTGTGTCTGTAAACATTGTAGGCCCACTTGCACTGTAAGGTTCCTTTGTTAACTCCATTGCTGTTTATGTATGTAGTGATTCACAGGCTGCCCAGGTTGGAAAGTGGTTAACTGTAAGCCAGCACTTTCTTGGCTTTTCTGGGCTCTGCCCACTACCCTGTGCTGCTAATAAAAGGGGGAGGGCTCTGCTCAGTAGCTCTCTCTTCCGCATTGGGAATACAAAGGAAGGACTGCTGCACCATGTGGTTCTGCTGGAGCACGTGGCCCCTTCTGGGACACCCTGCTCTGATTCTCCCTAGAACCAGGGCTATGCCAGTGATGGAGGTCAGCTAAATTGACTTTTCTCTTGGGCAAGGTATGACCTGGGCAGCCTGCATTTGTTAGTTAGTAAGGATGAACTGTGTTATATGTGTGCTGTATTATGGACTGTACTGCTGCAAGTTTTCAGTAAAGTTACTGCTAACTGTTAAAAGCCTTGTCTGAAGTTACTTAAAGGGGTGCATTAAGGTACATGGCGTTTCTAGAAGCCAGTAGTAGTACCTGGTGTGGATGACAGGTTCTCTGGTAGCAAGGGGGTCAGTGCTAGCAGTCAGTTCCCCAAAAGCAATTGGGTCTGAACCCATGGTATGGAGACCCCATGGACCTAGTCGCATGGTACAAGGGAGCTGAAAGAGTTAATCAAGTGCACGCATGAGGTCCACGATTAGTGCACGTCGGGACACCATTATGTCACTGGGAGTGAGGTGGCAGAGGAAAGCTTAACGGTGGAATGGGACATGGGCTCAGTGGTATCCCCTCTTAAAGTCTACATTTAGAAGTTGTTTCTAGAAGCCAGTAGTAGTACCTGGTGTGGGTGACAAGTTCTCTGGTAGCGAGGGGGTCAGTGCTAGCAGTCAGTTCCCCAAAATCAATTGGGTCTGAACCCATGGTATGGAGACCCCATGGACCTAGTCACATGGTACAAGGGAGCTGAAAGAGTTAATCAAGTGCACGCATGAGGTCCATGCTTAGTGCACATTGGGACACCATTATGTCACTGGGAGTGAGGTGGCAGAGGAAAGCTTAACAGTGGAATGGGACATGGGCTCAGTGGTGTCCCCTCTTAAAGTCTACATTTAGAAGTTGTATGTTGTTACACAGCTGCACACAGTGAACGAGGGGTTCAGCCTTAATAATGATTTTTACATCAATGCGGCCCCACCTGGTCCCGGGCATTGATGTGTGCATACACCGGAGGGGGAGGAGGAGAAAGGAAAGGCCCCGTAGGCATGGGCAAAGGTGGTCCCACCCAAAAACTTTTGCCACTTCTACCACCGAACAAGGTAAGTTCAGTCCTTAAGTGGTTAATTTAGTGTAAGGGATGAGGTTAGGATAGAGTAAAGCCTAGTACACACTATGAGAAAACCAGATGAATGATCGTCCGTTTTTCCAAGAAGGAACGTATTATGATGAATCCGAGAATTATTTTAACATACAAAAATTCTCGAAAGACAAAGGCAAACATAGACAAACATAGCTACTTATTAGTTTCTTCTGGGTGAGTCTTTGCTTCCGATCATGCGTGGTATTTTCTATTCGATTATTTCCATATGATTACTGTACACATTGAACGAAAATCGGAAATTGTGTTCACTCATGATAAACATTTTCTAGCTTGCATCTTCGTATTTTTCATCCAAACAGTTGGAATGAGCTGTCAAAAGCAATATACTAATGAACAGATAATCAACCAACCCTTCCTCTAAGAGGAAGGATTGGTTGGTTATCTGTTCATTAGTATATTGCTTTTGACAGCTCATTCCAACTGTTTGGATGAAAAAAACAAAGGTGCAAGCTAGAAAATCAGATTTTCTATCGTGCATACTGACCTTTAAGGTCGAGCTTTAGCGGTTAGCCCCTCCTCCCCAACATATACTTTTTTACTTGGCCTCCCTACTCCCTCATTCGGGAGCTAAAGTTATCAAGAACTTTAGGGTACTGGACTCTCGGTCAATTAGTCCATAGTCCTCCGTAAGTGGCAAGTCGGTGCCCAACAGCACTGGTCTCTCACTAAGGCCCAGGAACAAATCATGTGATTTACAAAACAAACCAGTTGGCTCAGCTTGTCATTGTACCTTGCACAGAGCAGAGCTGCTTTTGACTGTTAAAGCTGAGATTTACAAGCGCAAGATGCATGTGTATTTAAATCTTTGTGTGTTTCCTCCAGATCTGTGCACAGTGGCGTATCTAGGGTATGGCAGCCAGGGCAAGTGCCATGGGCGCCATGTGGGGGGGGGGCGGCAAAAAAGCCCCCCCCCCCGCACAATAAAAAAGTCCCACCCGTCCTCTCGCAGCCGCCTCCCGCACTAATGTAGTCCCCGGCGCCACGGCCGGCCTGCTGGAGCGCAGCGCCGGCACAGCACTTTATTAGCATGTGAGGAGGGAAGCGACAGTTGCCCCCATGACGGCTGATGAGTTGACTCGCCCGGGTCATCTACGTAGACGTAGTGTAACTGGCGGAGCCTAATGCTCCGCCTACCCTCCTCTCTGTAGCTGCTTCAGCTTCTCCCCGGAGCGGTGTCTCCCGGTCTGTGATGTCACGCGACTGTGACGTGGTCGGTGACGTGACCGTGAGGACTCTGGAGGCTGGACTATGTCCCTAGAGAGAGAGAAGAGAAAAGAAGAAACATTTGGAACCTCCAGACAGCAGCACCTGGAAGGATTAGCACTGCAGCCTAAAAGCAGGTACAAGTCCAGAACCAGTCAGTCCACGATCTTGAGCATCAAATATAGTGCTCAAACATTATGGATTAAATAAATATACTTAGCCATAGATATCACAAATAAAGTATAATAAAGTGATTTGTGCAAGTAGTACCTGCTTTTGCACAAATCACTTTTATTACACTTTATTTATGATATCTATGGCTAAGCATATTTATTTAATCCATATTGAGCACTATATTTGATTGGCTGCTTGCTTCTGCTTGGGCCTGGCACACACGCACAATCGCACATGGTGGTGACTTAAAGTCATCATGTGTGATTCTGCGTGTGTGCCAGGCAGACAGGGCCGGTGCTCTGTCGAGAAATGCCCGCCTATCGAATAGTGCCCAGGTGGAACTGCGCATGCGCCGCACGGAGCCGCAGAACAGCTGAATTTACGATCAGCTATTGTCCCGTGTGGCAGAGGCACGTTCATGTAGGTGAGGGACGGATATTTACATGAAGGGGGCGGATATTTCAATGATGGGCAGTGCTGGCGGCGGAATTTGTATCGATGGCCAAAGAAATATGCAAAATAAATCTTTATCTGCTATTCATTTTGAACGCTGCGGGCGTGTTTAGTCAATTGAAGGGCAGATTTTTCTATATTACATAAAGATTTCTTTACCAGATTTGTTTGTTCAGCGATAAAAATTCCGCCCCTAGCACTGGCCATCATTGAAATATCCGCCCCCTTTATGTAAATATCCGTCCTCACCTACATGAACATGCCTCGGCAACGCGAAACAGCTGATCTTAAACTCAGCTGTTCTGAGGCTCCGTTCTGCGCATGTGCTGCGCATGTGCAGTTCCGTCCCGGCATTTTTCGATAGGGGGTACTTCTCGACAGAACACCGGCGTTACCCCTAGGCAAACTAGGCAGCCACCTAGGGCACCCAGCCACTGGTGATCCTACTCCCTCTCTACCTCTGTACAATGTCAGAGGCGCTGGCGCAGCATTTATGGGTGCTGGTAAGGCCGCATTAATGGGTGCTGATGTTACTGCATTTTTGGGTGTTGGTAAGGCCGTATTTATGGGTGCTGATGTTGCTGCATTTATGGGTGCTGATGTTACTGCATTTATGGGTGCTGGTAAGGCCGCATTTATGGGTGCTGATGTTACTGCATTTATGGGTGCTGGTAAGGCTGCATTTATGGGTGCTGATGTTACTGCATTTATGGGTGCTGGTAAGGCCGCATTTATGGGTGCTGGTAAGGCCGCATTTATGGGTGCTGATGTTGCCGCATTTATGGGTGCTGATGTTGCCGCATTTATGGGTGCTGATGTTACTGCATTTATGGGTGCTGGTAAGGCCGCATTTATGGGTGCTGATGTTGCTGCATTTATGGGTGCTGATGTTGCCGCATTTATGGGTGCTGATGTTGCCGCATTTATGGGTGCTGGTGAGGCCGCATTTATGGGTGCTGATGTTACTGCATTTTTGGGTGCTGGTAAGGCAGCATTTATGGGTGCTGATGTTGCTGCATTTATGGGTGCTGATGTTACTGCATTTATGGGTGCTGGTAAGGCCGCATTTATGGGTGCTGATGTTACTGCATTTTTGGGTGCTGGTAAGGCCGCATTTATGGGTGCTGATGTTACTGCATTTTTGGGTGCTGGTAAGGTCGCATTTATGGGTGCTGATGTTACTGCATTTATGGGTGCTGGTAAGGCCGCAAATGTTTTGACATGGGCGCAGTTTCAGTGCTTGCCATAGGCGCCATTTTCACTAGATACGCCTCTGTCTGTGCAGTAATCCAATGTGAAACCTATCTTTTGTGCAGGAGCTTCCTGTAATAAAGACCAATTACTGCTGCTGTGTCTTCTTGTGCAGGGTGACAGGTCTTGTCTCTGCCCCCTCCTGTAGTTTTCTTCTGGAATCCTGTAGTAGGTGGAGCTGTTAGGTCCCTTTCAAAGCTCTGCTCTCTGTGCAGCACAGTGATGATGTTACTGCTATTATTACAGAGTTATGTCTGGGTTTGCAAATGCATTTGGTGCACAAAAAGTGGATTTATGTTCATTGTGGCTGTTGAGCAATATATTTAAATTTATGTTTTTGTGCCCGGAGTTCAGCATTAAAATAAAACACAGACAGAAAAAGATGAAATATGATCGTTTTAAATGGAGGAGCGGAAGTTCTTTATTTAAGCCTCATACACACTAGTGTTTTTTCTTTCCTTCAACCCAGCACGGCTAAACGAAAAAAAAACTGACAGCTCAGGAGGAGCCACTGTACTAACTATCCAAAGTTAGTACAGCAATCTCCCTATTGTGTTTTGACAGTAGCTTCCACCATCCCCCGGGAACACTCTCGCGAGCGCTGATCGGGAGCTGATCTGCAGACCTTTTTCAATCATGCCCCTTGGCCAGAAGCGGCCTGAGCGGCCGGCTTCAGTCGGACCGACTCCAGTACACACGGGCTGAATGTAGGTTGGTTTCTGTTGAACTGGCCGATGACACCCTACATTCGGCCCGTGTGTACTATGCTTTTGTGCGTTTTATGAATAGCACTGGATAAACAACCGTTGCGTGGCCAATCCACTGGGTGATTGCTATGTACCCATTCATCTCTATAATGCCACTGTATGTAACCAGTAACCCCTTCATTTTCTCCTTCCTTAATATATTTAGTGCACTATTCTCAAGCTCCATGTTTAACCCCATCAATACTGACATGTTTCTTAATTTCCCAAAAAGTGTAAAAAAAAAAAATCACCTTGGGTTGTCTACTTTGATAAAAAAATAAGGTCATTTTGGGAGTTTTTAAACTATTCTGGCATTTTTATTTTACCAGAAAGTAAGACAAACTTGTTTTTTGGTCTTTTGTCCTAGTTAATAAATAAATAAAACCCACCAAAAGAAAGCTCTATCTGTCTAAAAAAAAAAGACACAAAACGAATTTGGGTATAACATTGCATAACAGAGTAATTGTCAGTCAAACTATCACAGCCTTAAAGAGGAAGTAAACCCTGGTGGGTTTTACTTCCTATTTATTTCCCTGCAAAGGTAAAGCATAATGGGCAACTATGCATCGCATAGTAGTCCATTATGTGTCACTTACCTGACACAGAAGCCCGCGATGTCGCCGTTGTCCCCACGAGCAGGGAGCTTCCATCTTTGCCCCTCTTCCTTCCGGGGCTGCGAACTCCGGCTCTGTGACTGGCCGGAGTCGCATGACATCACGCACGCGGGAGCCGCCAGTCACGGCATGACCCCTAATGGAAACGGCACAATGTACCCTTTCTAAAGGGCACATGCGCTGTGACATTGGTGCATGCGCCGTAGTCATCGGCACTCATCTTTTTAGTAAATATCTCCTAAACCGTGGAGGTTTAGGAGATATTTCAAACAGCTACAGGTCAGCCTTAAAGCGGTGGGCCAGATGAAAAATTTATTTTTTAAAAGTCAGCAGCTACAAACACTGTAGCTGTTGACTTTTAATAAGCACACTTACCTGTCCAGGGTGACCGCAATGTCGGCCACCCGAGGCCGAACCGTCCCTCGGCTCTCGGGTCCCTGCACCGTCATTTTGTTTTTCTTTTTTTTTTTCAGATTTTAAGGGGCATTTTTATGTAATTTTTTTTTTTAGGGTGGCCCTCCACTTTAATATAGGCCTACTTGTAGGTAAAAGTGGTTGTATAGGGTGTAGAACCACTTTAAAAAATCAAAAATGGTCTGGTAATGAAGGGGTATTACAGGCTGGTACCCAAGTGGTTAAGTACCCCCTGTCATTGTTGTAGTTATTCCCAGCCCCTACCACTATTACATTTTGCTGGTCTGCATGTAATGGGGAAACATACTGTGAATAAAAACATGTGAAATTAACAAAAGAATATGTTTATTGAATGTATGAATTAATGGCATAGATTTACTATAAAAATGTCATCATTGTCTTCCAAGATTGGTTGTTTGACAATATCGGTAGTGTATCCTACATTGGACAGTCTGATACAATTAGGATTGTTGTGTGGATGAGCATTAAGTATGCTGCAATAAACTCTGCATGGTCTCTCCCTAAACCTCTGATTATGGTGCTCTACGGTTCAAGTTCACTTGGCCCATTATGAAGATGCATTTCCTTCCGCTGCAAAGTTGCTCCTTCTATATTTAAATGCTGTTGTCTGATAATAATAGAACACACTAGACAGCTAGTGACCCGAGGGCTTGGGAAGAATGTATATATCAAAAGCTCATCTGGCTTGCAATAAGAATAACTGCAGGATATGACTCGCACAGGTGAAAAAAATAAAAAATAAAAGCAGAGTGCGTGTATAGAAGAGGATACCTGCTGCATCTTTTTTTAGGTATTGCTTCTCGCAACCAGAGTCAGTTGTCATGGAAACTGGTCTTATCAGATTGCTAATGGGCCAATCAGAGGTATCTCCAAACAAATCTCATCACTTGTATACCTAATCTGTCAATCCAGTGCAACATTCAAGCTTTTTTAATATGCCGTATCAGGATATTGTGTTGTAGGTGTCTGCTTCGTGAGACATTTTAATGGGATATGTGGTGAGATTTTTTTCCGAGATGACAGAGAATATAGTGAGGGGAACAATACAAGATAGATGTGATTACTGAATAATCAAATACATCTACAACTCCAGCCTTGCCAAACAAATTACTTCTACAAGTTTTTAAAAGCTACAGGTTATAGCATTCAGAAACTTGTATTTCTTTGGCAAATAAAAGTTAGCGATTACCAAAAGGAGCGAATCTACAAACAAAAGCCAATATGTATATATATATATATATATATATATATATATATATACACTGGCTGGCTAATGATAACCCAGAAAACTCAATATTTTGAGATTCAAGGGGCTCTTTTAACAAGTGGGTCACAGCTTAAATTGTTTACCGTACATACTCGAGTATAAGCCGAGTTTTTCAGCACATTTTTTTTGCTGAAAATGCCCCCTTGGCTTATACTCGACTCAAGCACTTTTCTGCAGCAGAGAATGACATTTTTAACCCGACTTTGGGGCCCTGTATCGTGGGGCCACTTGGTGCTAGGAACCCCAATTTGGTATGCAAACCCAGTGGAACTAGCTCTACAACATATCCAAAGATGGGGTTCCTAGCACCAAGTGGCCCCGAGATACGGGGCCCCAAATTCGGTCAACTGTGTCCATCTGCAGCAATGTCATTTCGGGACCCTTTGGCTGCAGCTAGGGGGCATTTAGGAACCCATAACTACCAAGTTTGAAGTTCGGGGGACCTATGGCTGCAAAATAGGCACAGTGAGGCATGCAAATGGGCACAGTGAGGCTGCAAATGGGCTGCAAATGGGCATTGTTGACCCTCTTTTCTACTTACAGTAGCTGCGCATTTCTCACCTAGGCTTATACTCGAGTCAATACGTTTTCCCATTTTTTTGTGGTAAAATTAGGCACCTCGGCTTATATTCGGGTCGGCTTATACTCGAGTATATATATATATATATATATATATATATATATATATATATATACATTATATATATATATATTGGATTTTGTAGATTCGCTGTTTTTGGTATTTACCATCTTTTATTTGCCAAAGAACTATGAGTTTCTGTATGCTATAACTTGTAGCTTGATTTGTTACAGAATGTGAGCAACTAGATAAAAAAAATGAAATTGATTAAACACTAAACATCAATGATCCAAAAAAAATTATATTTATTTCTGACAGAATACAGAGAAAAATGTATCCCATATTCCATTAAAAAAAAAAAAACCCTACAATATTATCGTATTAAAGTATATGCAGACCAAAATCTATTTTTCAGTGTTTGGCATCATGTCTTACTGAGTACAATTTTCTTAAAGTGATTCTTCGCCTTGTTTAAAAAAAAGTAAGTAACAGTCAGCAGCTACAAATACTGTACCTACTGACTTTAACCGCTTGCCAACCATATACTGTATAGAAGTTATAGTAGTGCCAGGAGCTTAGTGGAAAAAGACAACTCTGTCCACATCCCTGTTAAAGTACACAATGGGAAATGTTTCCTCTGTGGGACTTCTAAAAGGCAGAGAGTCTTCAAATAATATTAGTATCAAAATGATATATACATTTCTTTGAAAAAGATTAATACGTGATAATAGTAAAATATATACAGTGCAAGGAGGCTTCTCTGCGCAGGATCGCGGCTCTGCATTTCCGAGTCTGGAGAGCGCACACACGTGGCGCCTGCAATCAAATCCCACTGTGATTAGACACAGTGGGAGCCAATCAGTGGGCAGGAATTAAATCTGCCTATGTAAACAAGGCAAATTATCGTTCTGTGAGAAGGGAAGGCTGTAATCCTGTGTTCCTACAAAGCAGGAACACAGATCGCTGCCTTCCCACAGTAAAAGCACTTCCCACACACCTCCCACACAGTTAGCAAGCTCTCCCTAGGAACACAATTAACCCGTTGATCACCCCTGATGTTAACCCCTTCCCTGCCAGTGTCATTAGTACAGTGACAGTGCATATTTTTAGCACTGATCACTGTATTAGTGTCACTGGTCCCCAAAAAGTGGGAATGGTCCTGCAGTCTTCTGGAACCTGTGACGTGTCCCAGAAGGTTTTGGGTAGGAAGAGTGGGAGAGAAGAACTTCTGGTGGATGCGCCAATATGACAGCCAGGCAACTAGCAGAAATACTTTCTTTGTGGAAAGGATTCCTTTATGATTCAAACAGACACCAGTCTGACAGGTTTAGCTTTAATTTCTGATGTGTTCTGAGTGTTCCCCATTGCTTGGTGTTGAAGAATTGCAATAAGCTGAATGGTTGCTGTCCAAATGAATTGAGGCTGCAGGGAAAGTTTTGGATCTGGCTGACAACACCTTTCTTTGTAGATTGTCCTCACCACATAATTTCTGTGATATCACTGAAAAGCATTCATGTGAAATATGCTGGCTATTTGCTTTGCTGTAGTTGATTTTTTTTATACTAAAGGGCTTGTTTAAAACATAATAAAATGTATTAATTAATATATATATATATATATATATATATATATAGATATATATATATATATATATATATATATATATATATATATATATATATATATATATATATATATATATATATATATATATATATATATATATATATATATATATATATAATTAGTATTATGATTATTATTAATAATATATATATATATATATACAGTAAGAATTAAAAGAAACTATCAGCTATAAGTCACCAATACAAGTTACATTACAGCTTTTAGTTAAGATATGGCAATGTTACATGGATGTTTATTTTCTTAGCTTTTCAGCATTTAATTGACAATTTCCATGGATGGTCACATACCATTGTTTGAAGGTTATGAAATTATGGAGATAACTTTTTTGTACCTTTATTTCATGAGATATGCATTTCTGTCTTGATGCAAACATTCTTACAGTGATATTAAAGTAGTTGTAAACCCTTACAAACCACTTGGATCTACAGGTAAGCCTAGATTAAGGCTTACCTGTAGGTCAAAGAAATATCTCCTAAACCTACACGGTTTAGGAGATATTTGCCAAAAAGCAGGCACCGCTGTCTACGGCGCATGCGCCATAGACAGCAGCGCGCAGGCGCAATGAGCAAGCCGCTCTCAACAGCGATATGCCGCGAGTGGCGGCTCCCATGCGCGTGCGCGGGAGTGACGTCATCGCGGCGCAGTCGAATGACAGCGAGGGAGCCGCGATACCCACTAAGAAGATGGAGGCTCTGTACACAAGGGGACAGCGAGGACTTCGCTGGCTCCTGTGTCAGGTAAGTGACACATAATGGACTACTATGCGATGCATAGTAGTCCATTATGCTTTACCTTTGCAGGGAAACAAAGAGGAAGTAAACCCATTAGGGTTTACTTCCTCTTTAAAGCTTCATTTTTTTAAATAAAATATTAAACAGATCATACTTAGCTGCTTTGTGCAATGGTTTTGCACAGAGAAGCCCTGATCTTTCTCTTCTGGGATCCCCTGCCAGTGATCCTGGCTCCTCCTCCTCAGTAAGTACCCCCATAGAAAGGATTTAGTTAATTGGCCTTTTAGTGCCACACCCCAAATTGAACATATTTAGGATTTTCAAGGCACAACAAAAGAATATGTAGTTAAAAAACTACAAAATGTATGACAAAATTCTTTTTTAAAAGGATACGTATTAAAATTGACATTGTTCATTACATGAATCATTCTTGAGAATTTGCATGCGTTCTTGACCCTTCATATATCCGCTTTGTATGGGGAGACTCATGCAGGCTGGCTCCCAAACCACTCTGTCTGTGTTTATTGACACAGACAGGGTGGCTCAGCCCCACCCCCTGTTCCCTCGTCACATGATTTGATTGACAGCAGCAGGAGCCAATGGCATGAGGAGGGAGAGAGCAGAGAGAGCTGCTGCTCTCATGCACAGCGCTGGATTGAGACAGTTTTTTTTTTGTTCCTTGAATGCATAGAATGCATTAAGGTTAAAATAAACCCTTTAGGCTTTCGAGTTACTTTAAAGTGATCCCAACAGCAGATTATAATTATATAGTTGCACAGTCAAAACCTGGAGTACCGTAGTTTAAATGGAGATGATGGTATTTTCACAGCTTTATAAGTTAACGTCACCAGCTTGATGTAAATTAGCCATTGTGAATTAATCTAAAATGTATTTAAACTTTAATGACCGTAAATGCTCAAGCTGATAGCCTTGGACTTTACAGCGCTTTTGTATATAATGAATGCAAAGAACTATAAACATTTCTTAATGCAGAAGAACGTATGCTTTTACAGGCAGTGATTATGTTCAAATGTAGTGCAATGATTGCTCTTGCCCTTGTCAAATAGACTACTGACTTTAGATAAACCCAAAGATAAAAGTTGAATGGTGCTAGGTGTGGACACCTAGAAGGCCATTCAACTGAACCTAGCCTTCCAACCTACCTGCTTGCAAACATTTTCTCACAGCAATAGCAAAACGTGATGGGACACCGTCTTACTAAAATCACATTTTAAAGCGAAGGTCCGCCCACCGCTGCAAAAATTAAAAACCAGCAGCTATACATACTACAGCTGCTGGCTTTTAGTAATAGGACATTAAAGCGGAGCTGCACCCGCACAAAAAATATTAAAAGTCAGCAGCTACAAATAGTGCAGCTGCTGACTTTTAATAAATGGACACTTACCTGTTCCTGGTTCCAGCGGTGTAGGCAGAATGTGACGAGAGACCGCTCGTCTCTCGCTGCCCCGCCGCCATCCTCTTTTAGGGAATCAGGAAGTGAAGACGCAACGTCCTCACTGCCCGGTTCCCTACTGCGCATACGCGAGTCGCGCTGCACGCCTCTATTGGTCCCCGATGTGTCCTGGGAACTGTGTTTCCCAAGACACAATGGGGCAGCTCCGGATAGGGGCGGGGCAGCTATCCGGAAGTGGGTGCAGATACCTGTATTATACAGGTATCTGCACCCCCCTCCCCCCTGAAAGGTGCCAATTGTGGCACCGGAGGGGGGGAGGAATCCGATAAGCGGAAGTTCCACTTTAGGGTGGAACTCCGCTTTAACCTGTCCTGGAGTCCAGCGATGTCGGCACCGCAGCTGATGTTTCCATTAGCTGTCGGTTGCTGCCGCTGCCATTGCGTGTAAGGCAATCCGGCATAGCGATCACATGATTACAATGTAAACAAAACAGTCATGAATGGCTTCAATTCGTGACTTATTTTTTAAACTATTGAGATGCTGGGACTGGCCCACAGCTATCGCATAGTATCCCCATGATCCCCATGACTAAGCTCCAGGGGGTGGAGTGAAACACGTTGGGGGTGTGACCTGGTCGGAGTCCAGGCTGAGGTTGCCACTCCATCCACCCTCCTTAGGATCTTTCATATGTGTGGCATCAGGGGTCACCCCTTTTCCCTTTGAGCTATCACATAGTACCTGGGCCAAGCACAGCACCCTGTACCATGTGATTAGCTGTAACCAGTAACAGATCACAAGCTGTCATGAATGAAAGGCATTCATGACAGCTAAAACTATTGCTTATAACAGTGATCCTCACTATTATAAGCAATAATAGAGTAAAAAAAAAAAACCTGATCAACCCCCCAGAGTAGTACAGTGTCACTATGGTGATACTGAAATACTCTGATGGCAGGATATAAAAAAAATCCTAAAAAAAATAAATCTTAAAAAAAGAAAAAAAAAAGATAAAAAAAAAAAATGTTAAAAAAATTAAATAAAGAGAATTATTTTTTTTATTTTTTTTGTACACATACACACCAGTCACCTGATCACTGCCACACCAGTCATTTGACGCTTTCCAAAAAGGGGTCATTTGGGGGTGGGGTATGTGTACCTGGCATTTTAGGGGCTCAAGAAATCAGATAGGCCATTAGTACATCAGGATTGATACATTTTCTAAAATACATAACATAATTTGTAGACATTATAGCAGTCAAACAAACCAATTAATGTACACTTATCTGGATTATTTTTTTTTACCAAGGACATAGCAGAATACATTTTGGCTTACATTTACGAAGACATTACATTTTTTGGATATTTTTTATAACAGAAAGTTGAAAATTTAGTTTTTTGGGGGTTTTGTTTCAAACTTTTCGGTCTTTTTTTTATTTATATAGCAAAAAATAAAAACCAAGTGGTGATTAAAGCGAGTCCCAGGGTTTTTTTTTATTTTATTTTTTAAAAACACCCCCCTTGCTGTATCCAGCTAACCCTATAACCAACGGGATTAGTAGTGAATGTAGGTTTTATAAATGCTTTTTTTTTTAAAACGTACCTCGCTGTCCCCACCGAGCGCGCTCCAATTTCAGTGTGGGCATCTGAAGCCCACTGGTATCTTCTCCAGGAATAGGGCGCTGCTGGCTATCCCGTGCATGCGCATATCATACAAATCGCGGTCCTGCGAGGCGATGCTTCAAACGGCAGATGCCCATTGATTTCTGGGATTGATGACAGGAGCTGTTGGATATGCAGATATGACATACCTTGCCGTGGCGAGGTACTGTGGTAGCGGAGGATTAAAACCTCCAAAAAAGGGATTTGCACTGCAGGGAAAAAAAAGTAAAGTCGATTATAGGAAGTGGTCAAGAATGAAGGGGGGGGGTTGATAAAATGCCTGGAACTCTGCTTTAAATACCACCAGAAGAAGCTCTATTTGTGTGAAAAAAAATGATAAAAATTGAATTTGTGTACTGTTGCATGACCAAACATTGCCAGTTAAAGTTGCACAGTGTCCTGGTCATGAAGGGGGTAAAACCTTTCCGGAGGTCAAGTGTTTAAATAAAAATAAAACAGAGCATTTGCTGTGTTCAGTATGCATATTCTTAAACGTGTGCTAAAGGTTATACCAAAACTGTGTAGCTAACTAAGAAGAATGCAGAGTTTATGAATCTTGTGCTCTTGTGAAGGACAATTCATAATATAAATGAAAAACAATACAATAACTCTTTTGAAAATATACAATAATATGTAAGGGTAGTTTAAATATTAATAATGCATATTTGTATATAGTGAGATACTCTGCAAGCTGCTAGTAATTTCATTGTTATGTAATAATAGTACATATGCTAATTATTAATTATGAGATGAAATATATACTGTAGTTAAAATATAAATACCCTACTACAGTCTCTAGATCTACTTATCTAATGATTTATTTGACATACAATTTTCACTTAAGGCTGAGTTCACACTATTGTGAATTGGATGCGAGTTTCTCTGCATTCCAATTTGCATGTCAGGAGACTGTGACCGGCTCTCAATGGAGCTGGCTCACACAACTCCGGGACAGCTGCGGAGCGAATTGCACAGGAGTCCCGTGCGTCTTCTGGTCTGTTTCAGGTCCGAATTCATCAAAAAATTTGGACGAAAATCAAACTTGTAACAGTGAACAGGGATGCACACCTATGGCTGTGAGCCGCTTCGCACGGCAGTGTGAACCCAGCCTTAGGTAACCTCTGTTTAGTTTAGATTTCCCAGGTGTATAGAAGTAGTTAGAGTCTCTCCCACCTCTACTTCTGGTGGCCATACTCTTACCCTTCCTTCCCATAGCCCCATAGACCCCTCTTCTAACCCACCCTCCCTTCCTTTCTCCTCCCAGCCCTTCTTCCACCATAAAGAAGAAAAACAGCAGCCATTGAGTCTCACTCAACATAAACTTTTCTCATGTTATATTAGTCAATGCGGTTCATTCTGTCCAAGGTATGAAGTCAGGAAACTCACCACTCACTCACTCTGTTGAACTCACTCACCATAGCAAGCTTCCTGTTTTTTGCTCATTACTCTTCGCAAATCAATCTGTATCTTTACTTACATTATGTGAAGAGCTTATGACTATGGCTAAGAAAGAGTTAATGTATATTAAAAAAGTAACACCTATGAATCTATGAATGGATAGCTGAAATGCAATTCCTCAAACAGATGGAAGAATTATCCACAATGTTATGATAGATATGACAAATGCTCTAAAACCTGGGGACCCTGGATTCAATGCTCCTCCCGGGTCATCAAAGAATTGCTTCCACCAATGAAGACATAACCCCTTTAATTGCACTAGAGACTATAAGGTCCTAGTCCTGACAGGTTTTTCCCTTCTCCCCTTCCCTTTCCTTCCTTTCCCTTCTATTTCAGTCAACCTTCCTCATCCTGTTTCTTCCACTCTTTTCTTTTTTCTGTCGCTTCAGAAAAGTAAACTGAGGAAGCCTATTTACATTACTATCATAAACATTGATGATAACCATGGTAGCCATTAGATTGCATTGCAAAGTACTGGCACTAGTCTAATTGTCAGGCAGCACTGGTTTGCACTGATGAGGTAGCACTGATGTGGCTGCATTATTAGGTAGCACTGATGGGCATTGATAGGTGGCACTGATGGGCACTGATAGGCGACACTGAAGGGTACTGATAGGTGGCACTGATAGGTGGCACTGATGGGCACCGATAGGTGTCACTGATAGGTGGCACTAATAGTTGGCACTGATAGGCACTGATAGGCAGCACTCATAGTCAGCACTGATGGGCACTGACTAGCAGCACTGATGATTTTGCACAGTAGTTGAACAGACAGTGATACCAAAATCCCAGTAAATCTATGAAAATATGTTTGGGGTCATTGGACACAGCTGATCACATGGTAAAGGGCTGTGGCTGGCCCTTCACCCCGATCTGTGATCAGCTGAGTAGTTAGAGGCCACAAGCCTCCGGGATTTTTGTTAACGGTATCTTGGTTTGGATAGGGTACACAGTAATTAAGAAGATGTATATAAAAAAAGATTTGAATTTTTATTTTCCAAAATTAGGATAAAGATATAGAAAAGGACACAGATATTACATCCATACATTACAGACATATGTGTTATATCAGACGAAAAGTTGCGTAGAGCTTCGCCATACTCAACATGTTTCACTCAATAGAGTTTCTTCAGGAGATTGATAGGTTTGGCTCAAAAGTGTGCTGAAATAACAAAGTTTCATAAGCAAGAGTCCTTTTAAGCAGTGTTACACAACCATATTGTGCATGTTTGTACATCATGTATAAATATGTTGGCTCAAAAATATACATCTGGGGGTATGAGCAAATGCTATAAACTTGAGGTTTGTACAGTGTTACATAATTTTGGGACATAGAAAACAAATCGGGACATAAAAACATAAAAAGGGCAAGACTTACCACATATGCTTGGAAAGTTTAATAGATAGAAGGTATATATTTAAAAGTCGATTTCTTGTTTAAAACAACAAATATCGAGGTAAGAGATGATTTATTCCCAGGGTGCCAGCGCCGGCTATATGTCACTTGCAGAGAGACAACACTAGATAAATTTAAATTTAAATGGATAGGGCCATTAGAGGAGTTAATGAAAGGTAGGGTTCACATGGTCAAAAGGGTTAATTGTATTGCAAATACAGTAGTGATGAAATGCTATACCTTTTGAGGGTCATGTAGTACGCAAGACAAAGTGCGGTTTAGATAAGGTGCAGATATATACTGCAGCAAGGTCCAAGAGTTTGGAACATTCCAGTGTTATCTGAAATGTTTAAGGTGAGTATGTTAGTATCTAATGAAAGTAGCGATGTCCATGTCAGTCCAAAAAGGGCTGTATATATAAAAGGGCATATAAGGATAAAAAGTTCTATTAAGAAGTCTTACCCCATTGATGTGATAGATGGATGGTGGCGGGTTGAGCTCGCAGGGGAAGGCAGGTTAAATGCCTCGCTTCCCGGTGTGCTCAGGCTCCTGACAGGGATAGAATGGCAGAGGGGGCTGCCTAAAATAGTGTGCTCTCCGATCCGGCGGCGTCTGACGTCACCGACGGGTCGTGGGCGCTTTGACGGCACAGCTAGGCGCCAAAACGTTCTTGGATGCGTGGTGCGCATGCGTCGGCGGCAAACCAAGCCGTCGGCGCAGAGCGTCTGACGTCGCGCCGCTTGTTGGCGGCACGGCGGCGGCCATTTTGGAAAATCCCATTTGCCCTCATCTCGCTATATCAGAGAATGGGACAGGGGATCCCCAAATGAGAGTGGAGGGACACAGCAGCGGGCATAGACTGCCAATGTGGCCCACCAGCCTGACGGGGAAGGAAAAGTCCCAGTCAATGGACCGAGAACAGAAGGCGCCATACCAGGCCAAAAGGGGGGGGTGGCTGGGGGGGAGCAACGAAGAGGGTCTGATTCGCTGCGGTCCGCCAGGAACCCCGGGGCGCCCATACAAGTGACTGCAAATGCTGGCTAAGCAGCCTGTAGGGAACATCTCAGTTATATTGTGAAAATAGAGCATTATAATGCTTGTTAAATAAATGACAATGCATATTTTACCAAGATCATATATGTGGCAAGTCAGCCCCTCCAGTCATGTCCCGATCGGCTTTAAAACAGAACAAAGTTTTTATTAACAATATCAAACATATATAAATATCATGTAAAATGACATTTGTTGTAGTCCATTATCAAATAATTGGACAGAGAAATAATTAAGACAAGAAAAAAAAGAGAAAGAAAAGTATTTGTATTGCTGTCATAATCTGGAACTGCATTTATTCAGAGAAAGGATTTAAAACTAAGGGCATCGTTTAAACCGGGGAGGGTGGTGGCTTTTAGGTCAAATATCCAACGAGCCTCACGTTGGAGTAGGGTGCGGTCGTAGTTGCCACCCCTTTCCCCCGGGGGTACATGCTCAAGTGCGAAAAAGTGCATTTTTTTGTCATCATGGGCATGAAAAAGTCCCATGTGATGGCTGATTGGAGTCTCCATTTTCTTTCCTCGTACAAGGGTTACGTGATCCCTTATGCGATGGAAAAATGGTCGTTTGGTTTTGCCAATATAGAAAGCTGTGCATTCACATAACATAATGTAGACTATACCGACTGATTGGCAATTGGCCAAAAATTTGGGTTTGTAGATTCTTTTATTTGGTAACGTAATTTGTTTAGATGCATATATATAGCGACAAAAATTGCATTTGTGACAGGGCTTGCTTCCAACATTTGTTTTCGGGTTGGAACAACCCTCTTGTGTTGGAACGTAGTGACTACGTACAAGGGTGTCTCTAAGGGACTGAGATCTCCTGTAGGTGATTTCTGGATAGTCACCCACATGTTTGGATATTAAGGGGTCAGCCTTGAGCAAATACCAATATTTGTCGAAAATTCTCCGCACCTGAGCATGATGTCCAGAAAAACGGGTGATAATTCTTATGCCCGGGTCAGTGGTGGATGCTTTTGTTCCATGAATGAGATTAGAGCGATTGTGTTGCTTAGCTTTTAAGTAGGACTTTTTTAGACATGTTGAGCTATAACCACGGTGTTGTAAGCGTTGCTGTAGTTTTTTGGCTTCCACTTTGAAGTGGGAGTCTTGGCTGCAGTTTCGCTTGACGCGGAGATATTGCCCATATGGTACACTTGCTATCAAGGGACTGGGATGGGAGCTCGTTGCGTGTAACAGTGTATTGGCGGCAGACGGTTTGCGATAGAGGGTGGTACCCACATTGCCTTCACCGTCAACATAGATGGTGATGTCAAGAAAGGTTAAATGTGATTGACTTTTTTCCATTGTAAAGCTCAGATTAAACGTGTTGATCTTGAGCCTTTCATAGAAAAGCAATAGATCAGCTTGTGTACCTGTCCAGATGAAAAACACATCATCGATGTATCTTCTCCAGATTGGAATCTGATCTAGAAATGTCTGTATGTCATCTCTCTGAAATAGATGACGCTCCCACCCCCCCAGATACAGGTTGGCATATGATGGGGCACATTTGGTCCCCATTGCTACGCCCTGTATCTGGAGGTAGTGGGAGCGCCCAAACAGAAAGATATTGTTGTTGAGTATAAAATCTAATAATTGGATAATGAAATCATTATATTTTGGTGATGACCTGTTGCTCTCGGAAACGAAGCCCTTCACAACTCTGACCCCCAGGTCATGGGGTATGGAGTTGTAAAGGGCCTCGACATCGAGAGCAACGAGCCAGGAATCTGATGGCAACGAGATCCCATCAAGAGCCCTCAATAGATCTCGTGTATCCTGTAAATAGGAAGCAAGTCCCTCAACATGTGGGCGAAGAAAGTCATCCACCAGAGCACTGGCATTCTTGGTGAGACATCCGTTGCCGGAAACTATAGGGCGGCCTGGTGGGTTAGTGGCATTCTTATGGATTTTGGGTAAAGCGTATAGCGTGGGAGTTTTGGGAAACAGAATATTGAGGAAATCATAAGTTTTTTTGGTAATTAGATTCTGATGGAAAGCAGAGCCCAGTAAATGTCTAAATTTACCGATCGTGTAATTTACATGACTCTCTGGTATTTTGCGATACCATTCACGGTTCTGTAGTAAGTGAAGAACCATCAATTCATACTGGCATTTGTCCATAATGACCAAGTTTCCCCCCTTGTCCGAAGGTTTGATAACTATGTTAGTTTCCAATTGTAGGGAGCGCAAAGCTTCCCTTTGTTGTAGGGTGAGATTAGACTTAGGTGGATCAAACAACTTAGTTTTGCGAATTTCATTGGTGACTTGTTGGGTGAATGCCCAGACATTGGGATTGCCTTGGAAGGATGGAAAAGTGGTGGATTTGGATTTATATTCTCGAGGGGGTGGGATAGAAGCCGCAGGAGGGGGGGCAGAGAGACAGCAGGGAGGAGAGCCTCAGCCTCCGCCAGGTCCACCTCGTCGCCCCTCGTCCCACAGCTCCATAAGCTCCTCCATGGCTTTTAAGTCATTTATAGACAAATGTTGGGAAGGTGGACAAGGAGGGGTGCCAGTCAAAGTGCAGCACCGGTTGAGGAACCGGGTTTATCAAACATAATGCGGAACATTAATTTCCGTGAAAAGAGATTGAGATCTTTCATGGACTTCAAAGGCATTATTTACTACAGAACCGTGAATGGTATCGCAAGGTGGAGAGATTGATTATTTCAAGGTGGTTTTCATTTGTTTGGTCTGTGTCGTGATCGATTCCAAGTGTTTCCTTTGATCTAATACCGGTTGGGTAAAGATTGGTGCTGTCCGAAAACCCGATTCGATGACAGCCTCAACCTGTCCCCCAGTGGATGGGGGTATCAGGGATAGAGAGTGACTGGGGGTGAAGGTGGGGGTGTCAGTTGTTGTGAGTGTCTTTGAGCTGCCCACAGCTTTAGCAGCTGAGGCTCTAGTACTAATTTGAGTGCGATTAAAAAAACGTATGATTTCCTCAATATTCTGTTTCCCAAAACCCCTACGCTATACGCTTTACCCAAAATCCATAAGAATGCCACTAACCCACCAGGCCGCCCTATAGTTTCCGGCAACAGATGTCTCACCGAGAATGCCAGTGCTCTGGTGGATGACTTTCTTCGCCCACATGTTGAGGGACTTGCTTCCTATTTACAGGATACACGAGATCTATTGAGGGCTCTTGATGGGATCTCGTTGCCATCAGATTCCTGGCTCGTTGCTCTCGATGTCGAGGCCCTTTACAACTCCATACCCCATGACCTGGGGGTCAGAGTTGTGAAGGGCTTCGTTTCCGAGAGCACCAAGTCATCACCAAAATATAATGATTTCATTATCCAATTATTAGATTTTATACTCAATAACAATATCTTTCTGTTTGGGCGCTCCCACTACCTCCAGATACAGGGCGTAGCAATGGGGACCAAATGTGCCCCATCCTATGCCAATCTGTATCTGGGGGGGTGGGAGCGTCATCTATTTCAGAGAGATGACATACAGATATTTCTAGATCAGATTCCAATCTGGAGAAGATACATCGATGATGTGTTTTTCATCTGGACAGGTACACAAGCTGATCTATTGCTTTTCTATGAAAGGCTCAAGATCAACACGTTTAATCTGAGCTTTACAATGGAAAAAAGTCAATCACATTTAACCTTTCTTGACATCACCATCTATGTTGACGGTGAAGGCAATGTGGGTACCACTCTCTACCGCAAACCGTCTGCCGCCAATACACTGTTACACGCAACGAGCTCCCATCCCAGTCCCTTGATAGCAAGTGTACCATATGGGCAATATCTCTGCGTCAAGCGAAACTGCAGCCAAGACTCCCACTTTAAAGTGGAAGCCAAAAAACTACAGCAACGCTTACAACACCGTGGTTATAGCTCAACATGTTTAAAAAAGTCCTACTTAAAAGCTAAGCAACACAACCGCTCTAATCTTATTCACGGAACAAAAGCATCTACCACTGACCCGGGCATAAGAATTATCACCCGTTTTTCTGGACATCATGCTCAGGTGCGGAGAATTTTCGACAAATATTGGTATTTGCTCAAGGCTGACCCCATAATATCCAAACACGTGGGTGACTATCCAGAAATCACCTACAGGAGATCTCAGTCCCTTAGAGACACCCTTGTACGTAGTCATTACGTTCAAACACAAGAGGGTTGTTCCAACCCGAAAACAAACGTTGGAAGTAAGCCCTGTCACAAATGCAATTTTTGTCGCTATATATATGCATCTAAACAAATTACGTTACCAAATAAAAGAATCTACAAACCCAAATTTTTGGCCAATTGCCAATCAGTCGGTATAGTCTACATTATGTTATGTGAATGCACAGCTTTCTATATTGGCAAAACCAAACGACCATTTTTCCATCGCATAAGGGATCACGTAACCCTTGTACGAGGAAAGAAAATGGAGACCCCAATCAGCCGTCACATGGGACTTTTTCATGCCCATGATGACAAGAAAATGCACTTCTTCGCACTTGAGCATGTACCCCCGGGGGAAAGGGGTGGCAACTACGACCGCACCCTACTCCAACGTGAGGCTCGTTGGATATTTGACCTAAAAGCCACCACCCTCCCCGGTTTAAACGATGCCCTTAGTTTTAAATCCTTTCTCTGAATAAATGCAGTTCCAGATTATGACAGCAATACAAATACTTCTCTTTTCTCTCTTTTTTTTCTTGTCTTAATTATTTCTCTGTCCAATTATTTGATAATGGACTACAACAAATGTCATTTTACATGATATTTATATATGTTTGATATTGTTAATAAAAACTTTGTTCTGTTTTAAAGCCGATCGGGACATGACTGGAGGGACTGACTTGCCACTGGTATGACCCTGGTAAAACATGCACTGTCTTGTATTTAATAAGCATTATCATGCTCTATTCTCCTAACTTAACTGAGATGTTCCCTACAGGCTGCTTAGCCAGCATTTGCAGTCACTTGTATGGGCGCCCCGGGGTTCCTGGCGGACCGCAGCGAATCAGACCCTCTTCGTTGCTCCCCCCCAGCCACCCCCCCCTTTTGGCCAGGTATGGTGGTGCCTTCTGCTCTCGGTCCATTGACTGGGACTTTTCCTTCCCCGTCAGGCTGGTGGGCCACATTGGCGGTCTATGCCCGCTGCTGTGTCCTTCCACTCTCATTTGGGGATCCCTTGTCCCATTCTCTGATACAGTGAGATGAGGGCAAATGGGATTTTCCAAAATGGCCGCCGCCACGCCGCCAACAAGCGGCGTGACGTCAGACGCTCTGCGCCGACGGCTTGGTTTGCCGCCGACGCATGCGCACCACGCATCTCAGAACGTTTGGCGCCTAGCTGTGCCGTCAAAGCGCCCACGACCCGGCGGTGACGTCAGACGCCGCCGGATCGGAGAGCACACTATTTTAGGCAGCCCCCTCTGCCATTCTATCCCTGTCAGGAGCCTGAGCACACCGGGAAGCGAGGCATTTAACCTGCCTTCCCCTGCGAGCTCAACCCGCCACCATCCATCTATCACACCAATGGGGTAAGACTTCTTAATAGAACTTTTTATCCTTATATGCCCTTTTTATATATACAGCCCTTTTTGGACTGATATGGACATCGCTATTTCCATTAGACACTAATATACTTACCCTAAACATTTCAGATAACACTGGAATGTTCCAAACTCTTGGACTTTGCTGCAGTTTATATCTGCACCCTATCTAACCTGCATTTTGTCTTGCGTACTACATGACCCTCAAAAGGTATAGCATTTCATCACTACTGTATTTGCAATACAATTAACCCTTTTGACCATGTGAACCCTACCTTTCATTAACTCCTCTAATGGCCCTATCCATTTAAATTTAAATTTATCTAGTGTTGTCTCTCTGCAAGTGACTCATAGCCGGCGCTGGCACCCTGGGAATAAATCATCTCTCATCTCGATATTTGTTGTTCACAACAAGAAATCGACTTTTATATATATACTTCCTATCTATCAAATTTTCCAAACATATGTGGTAAGTCTTGCCCTTTTTATGTTTTTATGTCCCGATTTGTTTTCTATGTCCCAAAATTATGTAACACTGTACAAACCTCAAGTTTATAGCATTTGCTCATACCCCCAGATGTATATTTTTGAGCCAACATATTTATACATGATGTACAAACATGCACAATATGGTTGTGTAACATTGCTTAAAAGGACACTTGCTTATGAAACTTTGTTATTTCAGCACACTTTTGAGCCTAACCTATCAATCTCCTGAAGAAACTCTATTGAGTGAAACATGTCGAGTATGGCGAAGCTCTACGCAATTTTTCGTCTGATTTAACACATATGTCTGTAATGTATGGATGTAATATCTGTGTCCTTTTCTATACCTTTATCCCATTTGGAAAATAAAAATTTCTATTTTTTATATACATCTTCTTAATTTCTGTGTACCCTATCCAAACTTAGATACCGTTAACAAAAAATCCCGGAGGCTTGTGGCCTCTTTCCTCCCCCTTAAACATATTTTCATACTATATTTACCTGTTTAACAAAAAAATAAAAAATTCTTTTGTTGCTTCCTGGTTTCTGGCCTAGGCCAAAATGATGTCATACACCCCTGGAGTCTTTTTTTTTTTTTTTTTTTTCATCTGGAGGAAGGGTTTTCTCAGCAAAGCACACCCTCCTGCTTGCCTGAGCTAAGAGCAGGTGGAGACCTGGAAGTAAATTCTACATGAATCATCTACATTTACTCAAGATGGCTGCAGCGAGAAATGCTTGGGATTTTTTTCAAAGTGAATTCTAAACAAAATAAAGCATGGAGACATGGATGGGTTGGTGAGTTTGCTTTGAAAATTAAAAACAAATTAAATAGCAATTTTAGTTTGTGGTGCTCAGATACAGTTTAGTACGGCTTTAAGAGTTAAAAAAACATCATCAGTAAAACAGTGGTGCATCTGCCTCTTCTCTGCATAATGTATGTTACTGTGATGTAATTAATGTAGAGGAAGTGGTCCCTATGCACAGAAGTGCTCACACTGGCTCTTGCACACACATTCTCTCAGTATGGACTCCTGCCGCCCGAATGCATGATAGATGTATGAAAAAAGGCATGATGACTATTACATTTACAGGTCATTGATCCAACCCAGCTGGAAAAAGTGCTACTAAAACACTAGTTAAAACCAAAGCCATAGGAAATAGCTGATGGCAGCTTGCTCTTTCCTAACAAGAGAATAATATGAGTGTTCATGCTTTATAGGATACATCTGCAACAAGAATCACTATGTGGGATTACAGTACCTCATGTGTTCAACCAGAGAGATAAAAAATACAAAAAACATTATACAATATACTATGTGTTTACACAAAAACTAAAAATTAAAACTAGAAATTCCACCAGCTTTATCTTAAAGCTGAACTCCACTCAAAATAATATAAACATTATTGGTAAAGTAAGCACCTTGCTAAGCTTAGTCCAATATTATTTTTCTTTTTAATGTAGCATCTTAACAGGTGCCTCAAAGTCCCCCTTTAAAGTGTTGCGGGGGTAGCAGTTTTTTGGAACGAAGACTGATCAGTGCTGCTTTTTGTCCATGAGTAATAGGTCTCGATACTGCCTCCAGTGGCGGCCTTATGGTCGCAGTGTCCATTAGGGTCACAGGGGTGCCGCCCCCTAATCCATAAGCCTGGCCCCTAATTTACATGCAGGGCATCGGACGCATGGATTTTAATAGGGTTTTTGAAATTTTTTGAGTTTTTGATAATGGGAGCTTGAGGCTCTAATTGACTTCAAAAAAGGGTGGGCTTGCGGGAGCACTGCACCCTGAGCCCACCCAGTTGTGTGACAATAGCAAATTAATATTCGCTATTATATTCCTGATTCTCCTCCCGGCCAATCATGAAGTGGCTCCTGAGACCCGATTGGCCAGGGAGTCTTAGGACTCACGGCCAATCGGTTCTCAGGAGGACCCACTTCCTATTCAGCCGGGAGGAGAAGCAACGGCCCCAGCTCTTCCCTGGAGCAAGGAGCAGCATCTGCCTCCAAAGGTAAGGCCACTGATCGCAACGGTCCGTCTCGTGCACGTGGGGAGGGGGACTGATCGCCGCCATCCTTCTCCCGCAGGTGGGGACTTATTGCCACCGTCTGGAGGTAGTGATCACCGCCATCCATATCCTGTGGGGGGGGGGCAAGTTTGTTTGCCGCCCCCTACAAAATGTAAGGCATAAGCTGACTGCCCCCTTATGTAAACCCAGAAATGCAGGTCTCTTGCACCACTGCACCCCACAGTCACAAAGAGCATGGATGACTTTTACGTATCATACTGTATGCTTACCTGAAAAGAATGTAATGTCTTTTGAATTTTTAGCCATCATAAATCACATTTTTACCCTCACCATCCCAACCTAATCTTATCTTAATGTGATGCTAACAACTTATGAAAAACATTTTTTATACTGCATGTGTTGCAATGTAGCATTGAAAGGGGAATCAAGCTTTCCTAAAATAAACTGCATACATTCAGTTTGAGCTTTACCATTATGCTACATTACATAAAGGGCACACTAACGTGATATCTAATCAGCAGATGTTGATTACATTTTGTGTTAAATATATGGGTATTGGCATAAACAAACAACATAAATTAAGCAATTTACATTTCATTAAAAAAAAAAATTATCCTTTGTGCTGAGGTTTATATATTTCTGTAAGACTCCTATTTGTGCCATTGTAATTAAAGGTTTTTTTTTTCTGTGAATAAAAGGACTACAACATATGTGTGTGGTGTATACATGAGTAGGTTCAGACTATACAGCTGAATTCACCATAATTTAACCACACACAATTTTTATCACAGTGCCATAGCATGTCGCAGGTTCTAATCCACCTAAGGCTGGGTACACATTTGCAACAGAAACCAGGCGACATTTAGTCACAGTGTACAGCAGCCTGTCTGACAGAGGCTGGTCTAACGACTGTTTTTTGTTGAAGGGACATGCTGGAAAACCAGCATCTGAGAAGTGTTCCCAGCCAATAGCTGTGAATGCTGATCAGTGTGTACTTTGGGGGGAGCCTCCCTGTCAGAACACAAAAGCACAGGGGGGGGGGGGATTGCCACACTAATGTCACTTCTGTTAGTACGGCAATCTCCCTTTTTTTTCCCATTATCCCACTGGATTGAACGCAAAAACGTATAGTGTATATCAGGCTTAAAGTGTTGGGAAGTATAGTAGGTTTTAAAGCAGTTTGTTAGGAATATGTAAATGCTTTAAACAGTGACGGACCTCGGGCGTGTTACACACACACACACACACACAGAAAACTTCTTATATGACAATAGCAAATTAATATACGCTATTGTCTTCCTGATTCGCCTCCCGGCCAATCAGGAAGCGGGTCCTTAGACCCGATTGGCCAGGGAGTCTTCCTACTCCCGGTCAATCGGTTCTCAGGAGGACCCACTTCCTATTCAGCCAGGAGGAGAATCAACGGCCCCGGGTCTCTTCCCTTGAGCAAGGAGCAGCCTCCTAAGGTAAGGCCACTGATCGCCACCGTATGTCTCTCACACGGGGGGGGACTGATTGCCACCTTTTGTCTCCTGCAGCGGGGGAATGATCACCGCCGTCCGTCTCCTACGGTGGGGGGCAGTGATCACCGCTGTCTATTTCCTGTGGGGGGGCAAGTTTGTTTGCTGCCCCCTCCAAAATGTTAAGCATAAGCACCAGCTATGACTGACTCCCCCTTATGTAAGCTGAGCTGCTGTGTAAAACTCTTGGCTGCTGCTGTCAAACAAAGCCCTTGTGACAGGAGTATTTTAAAACACTGTTTAAACATGAGATAGAGAAATACAAAGTAACGTTGTTAATTTTGCATTCACTTTGTTTTATATATCTGCAGATCAAAGGGATGAGCTCCTGTTAAAGCAACCTTGCAATTTGGTTTAAAAAAAAACGTGCTCCTATTCAGCCCTAATTAACACCTTGCTCCCCTTCTCCCCTAAGCATTTGTTCTTCTGACGATTTTTAAATGATTTCTATTTTTTTTAACCATATTTTTTTAACCATATTTAAAATGATTTGTTTTTGTTCTGTTTGTTATTTTTTTAGTGTCACAATTAAAAAAAAAAAGAAAAAGTACATTTATTTTACTTGCAAGTACTGTAACCTACTATTTTTTAGGCCAATAAGTGTAGTTTTGTTAGAATATACCTTTTTCTCCACCAAAAGAAAGTCTTACTTGTTCTTAAAAACGGACATATGTATTACTTTATCTGAAGTAATGACAAAGTTATTGCCAAATAAGCCCATAGCAGAAATGCAAAAATTGCCTTGGTTCATAGGGGTTATACAAATGTAAGAGATTAAATAGTTAATGTCCACAGTGTGGGTACAGGTGCACTTTAAGGATAATTTACAAAGCTTTATACAAGGTTGAGAATCTTTATGTTAAGAGAAGGGGGGATTTGGGACTGAGTGAGATGTGTGTTTGGACAAAATTCAGTATAAATAAATAAATTGCACAATAAAGAGGAAGTTTATTCATGTAAATGCACATGGGACATGGTACATAGCAGATATGACAAGCTGATGGGCATATAATAGCAAAAAATAACATTTGCATTATTGCATATGATACATAAAATCATGTCAGCCCAGTGAGTTCCTGAATTTCTGGACAGGATTGGTCTGTCATTATGTCAGGATGTTGTACTCCATCACTTATTGTTTGTCCTGGTGCGAGGGTTTCTGGTGGTCTTCACTACATTTTTTTCTGCCTCTTCACTTTCACATTGACCCCATCACTACAGTTTCTATGCCCCTTGTTAGTTAAACCTTACACCTTACACTTTATACTTTCCATTGACCACCTACATTTTAAATTCATACAGATTAAAACTGTTTGCCGGCATTTTTATGCAACTCAGCATGGACATCTCCCATCTCTCCCCTCGATTGTGGTGTTTTCCACCTTGGCTGCCAGTGCCCGCAGTCATACACACCCACAGCTCCCGGCAGGGATAATTTCCAGCTTTCCTCAACCATCAGGTTTTAGCATTCTATGACCAATTTTAGTTCAATCTTATTTTATTGTAAATTATTGTATATACATAAGCAAATTCCACCAATTACATAGTCACACATATATAAAGTAATTCGATTTTTCCATTATGCAGGTTGTATATGTCTTTTAGCGCAACTAGCATATAGAAAATGACCTGATCGTGAGAAAGAGAAAAATATATAAAAGAAAAAAAAACACAATATAAAAAAAAAGAGAAAAAGAAACACAAAAGAGAGAAAAAAAAGGGGGGTATTCCCTTTCTCTTCCTTCCCCTCTCCCCCCCCCCTCTTCTTTTAGACTGCTTTTGTTGAAGCTCTAACTAGCAATGCAATAGTCCATATTCTGTATTTCGGTTCTCCCACTGTTTTCAAGTTTCTTATTGCTTCCCTATATATCCTCCAGGGGGCCCATATCCGCAAACATTCCCTATATGTGTCTAGTTCATATGCTAAAAGCTTCTCCAATCTTTCTATATTGTCCATTTCTATAGCCCATTCCTTTACTGATGGAGACTGTGATGTCCGCCATTGCCGCGGTATCACCAGTCTTGCTGCTGTCAACCAATGTCCCAGAAGGCTGTGACGGACCTAGCCGGGACACGGGCTGTTGGAGGGGACTGAGTGCGAGCCTGCTGCCTTGCGACTATGGGCCCTGGCATTTGGGGGAACAGTGCTCTTTGAGCTGCAAGCCTGGGACCCCTGAGCTGGTGATACTTGGATTCAGGTCCATGCTGGCCCCCCAATACACATAGAATCTGTATGTGTATTTGGCATATTAGCAAGAGACGCTAATGTCATGACTCATGAACTCCAGCCACCTGTGTTATGTAATTGAGTATAGTCTGGCTTGTAGAAGTGTTTCACCTATTGTTGTGTGTGCTAATTAACCCTGCAATTGAATGAAGGAGCCCAGTGTTGATTAAGATAATTAGCTCATGCTAATTAGGTTAGGCTTGAGTCATCTGTCAACTGTATATAAGTGTGACATGTCAAATAAAGATTCATTCCTGATGTACCCTACACTGGTGTTGTCTGGTGACTGGGTAAGCTAAGGGGGTCTTGGATTGTGTGGTACCGGACAGAGGAAGCAGTTACGGCGGACATCTTGGGTACGAGGTCCGTCACAATTGGTGGCAGCAGTGGGATCGTGCTTCCTTGTCGTGAACACATCCAAACCATCACCTGGATCCAAGGCCCGGATAGCAGAGGTACAGATACGTCATGGAAGAGGAATTCGGAAGGAGGTTGCGAGAGATGCGGATACAGCACAGAGGACCAGTATCGGTGCAGGTCCTGCTGGGATGGTATGATTCTGTTCGCCTACAACTCTGGAAAGAAGCGCTAGCCTGTGAGCAGCGACACCAGGGAAAAGTTCTCCCCTCCATCCATGTAAGGTACTGGTCGCAGTATGAAGTACGAATGTTGTTATTGGGGGAACAACCGAAGCAGGAGTGGACAGCAGAGTTAAGCAGGCTGATCCGGGCAGAAATGCGTTTGGACGAGAGCTACAGAGCCCTCCGGTGGTATGTAGCCCAAGTGTGCCCGTGGACAGCGGATGACAGGCCCACGGAAGGCTTTGATTATAATGGCCTGGGATTGTTGTACTGGAGGCTGTCCGAGGACCCCGACTTTGGGAGTGATCTGGAGTGGCGTTTGGAGCAAATAATGGAGCACAGAGAGCAAAGATTGAACGTCTCGGAAGTGCTCTGGGCACAGGAAGATTTGGAGTTCCTGGCCGCTCAGGAATGGGAGCTGGAGATCGCCTACATACAGCTGCTAGACTCTGCTCAGCAGCAGGGTGGGGCTCCCTTTGCCTGGGACTATCAGGAAATACCAGCAGACAGCTCTGAAATCCTGGCTGAAGAGTCGGCGATGTGGCATAGTAACAGAGTGCTTTGCCCACCTGCCCCCGCAGCTATGGACGCGGAGGTCTTATGGCGGATGCAGGAAGTGCTGACAACAGGGCAGAGCTCTGCTAACCTCTGCCCAGCACCGATGGCATCTTCTAGGTTCCACGGACAGGTGGTGAACCTCTATCCCCAGCCATCAGTTGTAGAGACTGGGGATTTAATAGACTTTTCTGCTGAGGAAAAACAACCTCATGAGCCTCCATCAGAAGAGCTGGTATTAGGGCCAAACTTCACTGAGCTCTGCCCAGCACCAACGGCAGTATCCGTGGAGTTACAAGGAACTTCTCCAGCTGAAGCGCAGGGCATCGGACAGAGGGTCCAAGACCTCTGCCCCACACCGGTGGCAGTTATGGAGGCTCAGGGTGAGAAGGTGGCGATCACTTCCCAGCAGCAGATACAGGGGGAGAAGAGAGAGGAGGTGGTTGTTGTCCCTCCTCAACAGTCGGCCAGGGTGGAGAAAGCGGTCTTTCCTCCCCAGCAAAGATCCGTGCACCTGGGAGACAATACCACAGACATGTCATCCCAGCGGCCAGATGAGGGAATGGAAAAGGAAGCAGCCGGCTCCCCTTCCCAATGGCAGCTACACAATTTGGGAGTGGAGGAAGCCAGCCTCCTGCCCCAACGGTTAACCAGAGCGGAGGATGTGGAGTCCCCAGCAGAAGTGCTGGCAACAGGGCAGAGTGCTACCCACCTCTGTCCAGCACCAGCAACAGCTGCGGAGTTCCAGGGAGCTGGGGCAGTCGGCCTCTCTCCCCAACAGTTAGCTGGAGGAGATGATGTAGGGAAGCTCCTACACCCACCTGAACTGCTGGCAACGGAACAGAGCGCTGCTGGCCTCTGCCCGCAACTAAAACAGGACAGATTCCCTGTAAAGGTGGATGGGAATGCAGTCTCCACCAGTATAACCCAGGGATGCTGGGCGGTCGGCCCAGATCCCCAACAGCAGGATGGAGTGAGCCCAGTCACCCTGTCTTCTCTCCAGCGGCTGAAAAGACTCCAGGGAGAAGGGCCAGTCCAGGCCTCTCCCCAGCGGCGGATATGTTCTATGAGAGAGGCAGAAGTTGGCTGGGTGAGTCGTGCTCTGTTTGGAACAATTTGTTTGGGGTACTGTGTGGGTACAGGCATTAGAGCACTGGAACCACTGACTAACTTCGGAGTCAACCCGTCTGGGGTCTCCTCCTGTGTTAGTCTCCTGCCGAAAGGGGAGAAATGTGACGGACCTAGCCGGGACACGGGCTGTTGGAGGGGACTGAGTGCGAGCCTGCTGCCTTGCGACTATGGGCCCTGGCATTTGGGGGAACAGTGCTCTTTGAGCTGCAAGCCTGGGACCCCTGAGCTGGTGATACTTGGATTCAGGTCCATGCTGGCCCCCCAATACACATAGAATCTGTATGTGTATTTGGCATATTAGCAAGAGACGCTAATGTCATGACTCATGAACTCCAGCCACCTGTGTTATGTAATTGAGTATAGTCTGGCTTGTAGAAGTGTTTCACCTATTGTTGTGTGTGCTAATTAACCCTGCAATTGAATGAAGGAGCCCAGTGTTGATTAAGATAATTAGCTCATGCTAATTAGGTTAGGCTTGAGTCATCTGTCAACTGTATATAAGTGTGACATGTCAAATAAAGATTCATTCCTGATGTACCCTACACTGGTGTTGTCTGGTGACTGGGTAAGCTAAGGGGGTCTTAGATTGTGTGGTACCGGACAGAGGAAGCAGTTACGGCGGACATCTTGGGTACGAGGTCCGTCACAAGCATCTTATATAATGTTGATAGAACATGTTTTGGTTTAGAGTCTTGTATCAAGATACTTTCAAGTTGAGTTAACTCTCTACCCAGGGATCTGTTTAGGGGGGTAGAAGACCAGGGTAGCACTTTGAGATCCAGTTGGTTCAACCCCTGCTCTATTAATACCCATTGTTTTGTTTTAGAATGGTGGAACCAATTCACCACTCTAGTCAGAACTGCTGAGGCATACTAATAGTACAAGTCAGGTGCACCCGCTCCTTTCTTTAGTTTTTGGCAATGATAGTAGTTTCTTCTGTAGTCTGGGTTTCTTATATCCCCAAATAAATTTTGTGAAGGCTGATTGTAAAGTGGAAAAAAACGATCTAGGGACAAAAACAGGAATGGTTTGAAAAAGGTACAAAAATCGTGGTATTATATCCATTTTTAATATGTTAATCCTCCCAAACCATGAGTGTTGTTTAGCATCATATTTTTTAAGATCTTGTAAGGTACGTTGTAAGAGAGGGATGTAATTCATTGAATATAGGTGGGTTGGGTCGGGAGGAATTATAATACCTAAATATTTCAGTGCCGATGAGCAGATTTTGAACGAGAAATTATTTCCCATTGCCGTAAGTTGTTGTGGTGTGAGTGACACATTGAGGATTTCTGATTTTAAAATGTTTACTTTAAAGTTACTCAGGGTTCCAAAGCGCTGAAATTCAAATAATATAGAAGGTAGTGAAATATGTGGGTTAGTGACGTAGAGTAATAAGTCGTCGGCAAACAGAGCAAGCTTTACTTCCTTTTCCTTTATTTGTATGCCAGTAATGGATGGATTCTGTCTAAATGCTGTTGCTAAGTACTCCATCACTAAGACATAGAGTAGGGGGGAAAGTGGACATCCCTGGCGTGTACCGTTTTGTATAGAAAATCTTGCTGTCAATGATCCATTAATCTTTATTCTGACCAATTTTAGAGCTGATATGTAAGTAACTCTGGGGGGGGGTTGGTTTTCTCCTCCCCCTACATCCCTATTAATTTGAGTACTTTGGAACATTTTCTATAGATACTCACTCAGCACTTGCTTCTGAAGACGTGGAACTTCATCCATGAAATGCGTCAAGCGTTTAAATGCAGTTTTTTTTTTATTCAATCATGCGTTTGCATCATACTCTGTTTTTTTGATTTCATGTATCATGGTGCAATAATGGAAATTGTATTTTTTGTCTATTATATGCCCATTAGCTTGTCGTATCTACTAAGTACCATATCCCATGAGCAGTTACATGAATAAACTTCCTCTTTATTGTGCAATTTATTTAGTTATAATGGTTTTTGTCCAAACACACATCTCACTCAAAGTCCCAAATCCCCCCTTCTCTTAACAATGAATAGGGATGAAGGAGTATGCTCATTTGACCATATACCTCATTCAAAGTCCCAAACAATTCCCCCCTTCACATTAAGAATCTTTATGTTAAGCCATTTGTTGTTTTAGCACACACAATGAGTACAATGAGATTTGGAAATCACTGTCACATTTTGGAACATAAGAATCATTATCCTGATGTTTTTTGGCTTTGTAAATTGAGCCTATTATCTTACAAAGCCTCAATGTTTCACTTATGTACAGTGCCACTGTGTATAAGGCAGTTATTGGCATGGTAGACAGGTTCTCTTGAATCCCCCCATTGCATGAAACCAGCAGACTTAGTGAACATTTTTAGCATGATCTAGACTGCACAGTGCATTGAGAGTTGCTGTCAAACTAGATCAGGCTGACTGTATCGCTATTTAAGCTTTGTCCATGACCCCGGAAACGGTAGGCCAGTTACCTTGCAGCTTTTCTTGAGGAGGTAAATTGTTGGACGTTCATGCTATTATTTGAGACATTGTTAGGGATCAGTGTCAAGCTTGGAATAATCAAAGGCAGGCAGCAGGGTGCAGAAAGATCATATCTATTCTTCACAGGTTACAACATAGCAGTGTGTGGCAGTTTTTCCAGATGTGAGTTTAGATAATTGTTTTCATTGCCAAGCTGTTTTTAAGACTATAAGGAACATGTAAAGATTTAGTGATTACAGTTTTTGTCTTTTGGAACTCTATATGAGAAGTCAGCACAGGTAGCCTTCATATTCATCTCATTATGAGTTTCTTTTAGAACAAGAAACATTATTAAACACATTTTTTTTTCAGAAAAATACTTTTATGGTCAGCTCTGGCAATTGAATTTTGTAGTTTTCTATTTTGCGTGTGAAGTAATATACTTTGCAGTTTTGTGATTGTTATGTTAGACTTTTGCTTTATGTTTATACATTTTTATATTGTTGTTTAATTTTTTTATTTATTTTTTATACTATTCATATTCAAACTTTGTTTTGCAAATAATACTTTATTACATAACAAAGGATTCCTAGAGCACTATGAGTTAAAGAGACAGCACAACATACATTATATAAATCGAGGTGTAAGATAAGATAAATGACTTATTGTCATTGCAAAACAAATTACAATTAAATTCTTCTGTGGAAACTCACATATATAAGCATAAAAGCAACAACACCATACTTGCATATAAACATACACTTCTATAAATAAATAAGAAAAAAAAAAGAAAAAAAATCAATAAAAGCCTAAAAAGTAAAAATCTGCTGTTGCAACAGTAGCCAAGTCACTACAACTAGTTGAATTCTTAATTCATGGCCCTGATAGCTCTTGGAAAGAAACTTTCCCCGAATCGATCTGTCCCCACCTTTATGTTTCAGAACCGACTGCCACATGGCAGTAGTTCAAAATCAAATATCAAAATCAAAAGATGATATCAAGGGTGGGGCAAAACTCTCTATTTTACCTCCTCTGCAGAAACAGTGGGACGGGTAAATTTCATTCAGAGATATTACATTATGTACCCAGTAACCTGGATCTCCACTGCAAGCAGCTACAACAACCATTTCTGCCCAGGAACACACTCCTCCTCAAAGAGCCAAGCACTCTTATAAGAATATGAGATTACCCGATTCGACTCCGTATGGGGAACTCAACTCAACACACAGTTGGGAATGTGCTCTCCATCAAACTAATATAAAAACAAAAGGAGCAATCCTACAGTGCAGTACCATATATTACCATTTCATAGAAAACTCAGATGACTGTTTTTTTCTATTTGTTATGTTTATGTTTTGGTTTTAATAAATGATAATACACTATGAAGTTGTTTTTATATTTATTTGATGGTGAGCATATTCCCAACTATGTGTGGAGTGGAGCTCTCCATATGCAGTGGAACAAAGTGATCTCATCCCTGTATCAAAGTGTTTGGCTCTTTGACAAGGAATGTGTTCCTGGACAAAGGAGATTGTTGACGTAGCTGCTTGTAGTGGAGATCCAACCTGGATCTCCACTACAGTAACCTACTGGGTTCATAAAGTGATTACACCTCGATTTATAGAAGTTCTGGTAAATAGGTATGTGTCATGTACCTTGTCGGAGGCCGAAGTGCTGAGAGGGCTTCCCTTGCAGCTGAGTGTACCACTGAAGGTTTTAACAGGGAGTGCTATGCCCAAAGAAGTAGGGGTTTCCAGCTGCAACAGACTGAAGTGAAGAAATGTCTGCTGGATGGTGGCTGGACAAGCAGGATGCACTGCTGGACAGGAGTGCCTCTGATGTAACAGATGAGACTTGGCATAAGGGAGAGCCAGAAGTAGGGCCAGGAGCCAGGCCATTAGTCATACATGGAATATCAGTCAAGGGTAAGGCACCAAGCAGGGTCAGGAGTAAGCCAGGGTCATACGTTGGTAATCAGGCAGCAGCGGAGTCCAAAGAGCAAGCCAAAGGCCATACACGGATAAGCAGGCATACGTGAATGGAGACAAGAAATCCAATAATATCAGGAACAGGAACTCAAGAACACACAGGTGAGCTCAAGATCATCCAGCAACTAGTGGGTCATGCTGCTGGCTTTAAATATGCCACTGGGCACCAGAATCTGTCACCCACTGAGTGCACCTTGGCGCACAAGCTTGCCCAATTGTACATTAATCTTTGCAGCCGTACACGCCCACGCACCCATGTGCATTTGTGAATGCCTAGATGCCAATCTGCGATTCTGTTGGCCATTAGTAGATGTGCCAGTTCTTCTGCAAACCATTTTCTGACAGTACGTCACTTATTTCGGATCCACTTCAGAAGATTTTCTCACTTGCTGGATTTTTGTAAATAACTTTTTCGCTCACCAAAGAAAATTCTATGAAAAACACAATATAAACCATAGTGTATAAAAAGCTGCTGCATTAGATGATGAACAACCTCTTATCAATATGCAAGACTCATATACCGAGCTAAAACTGTTCATATAAATGTGACTTAAATATTTTTCTGAAATGTGACTAAACTATACAAATGTGCACTTTTTCCCTTAATTTTGAAAAACATAAAAACAGTTGTTTTCCAGTCAGTCCCATAAACAAATGCCCCAGCCCAGCTTGTCCCAGCTGATACAATATTTCAGACCTTTTATAGTTTAATCTCCAACTATGGAGAGCACCAATGGGGGGCAGTGGTGATTGCACAGAAATTGTTTTGCACAAAAGTTTTTGGAAAATAGCATACTTATGGACCACAACAGTTGTTTATGTAGGTAGTGATTGGAACACAATTGGATAAAGTGCACTTTTTATATTTTATTTATATTTTAGTAATAATTAAGTCACATTTACAGTATATCAACGGTTTTAGCGCAGTATGTGGTTTTTACTTAAAGGATTGTTTTTGGTTATACTTTGAGTTACCACAATCAACTAAATATTTGAAATTGTATACGTGACAATTTTTAATTTTCTGTTGATCTGTTTAAAAGTTCAATTTATATTGATTTGACACATGGTATATGTAATTGTTTATTTACGAGTTAATATTTTGGCACTGCTAATTTGGTCACTATTTATAGGGTATTTACATTGATTTCTTTTTTGTAGCAAACTACATTTTTTTCATCTTGGAACCAGTGCAGACAAATTGTTTATTTATACAACAGACACCATTTGCTTTGAGGCTTGGTTTGTCTGGCATAAACTTCAGACTCTTTCTAACTTTCTGATAAGGAAGTGCAAAAGGAATTGCACTCCTGTGATCCATAGAAGAAGCCCAGTCTAAAAAGCTCAGGCTGGACTTCTCCTTTAAGAACTATTAACGCTGCTCATCTTGCATTTCGAATGACATGTAATGCATCTGTGGAGTTATTTGTGCACAGTAAGAAAACATGCATAAGTTATAAACATTGAGGGGAGTGTATTGCCCCGTACACACGATCGGAAATTCAGCCAGCAAAAGACAGATGAGAGCTTTTGGTCGTAAAAGGCGACCATGTGTTTGCTCCATCGGACTTTTGCTGGCCGAATTCCCTCCAGGAAAAGATTGAGAGCAGGTTCTCAATTTTTCGGTCGGAAAAAGTTCCTATCAGAAATTCCGATCATCTGTACCAATTCCGACACGCAAAATTCCTTACCATGCTCGGAAATAATTTGACGCATGCTCGAAAGCATTATACTTAATTTTCTCGGCTCGTCGCAGTGTTGTACGTCACCGCGTTCTTGACGGTCGAAAGTTCAGCGAACTTTTGTGTGACCGTGGGTATGTAAGCCAAGCTTGAGAGGAATTCCGTCGTAAAAAACATCCAAGATTTTTCCAACGGAAAATCCACTCGTGTGTACGTGGCATATGTGTACCAGGCTTCAGAATCTATATTTGGTTACATAGAGACCCACCACCCAGAGCAATAAACAAGGGCTTAACCATTACCACCTCACGTCAACCGTCTTATCTGACCCTAGTGAGTGACATTTGTTTCTAATGATTACAACCAAATAGTAATTTTTTTTAACAAATTTGTTCAAAAACCCACGTGAAAGTTATGTGGCTTTATATAGGGGAATAGCTGTATTGACTAGTGTCTTCCAGAAATTTAAGGAGGGCTCTTCTGTTAGTTTGTATTTTAAAATGATTGCCTTCTGGGCATAAAGCAACAATAGACCTATGAGAGTCTGTGTTGCTCGGCGATGTGCCAAATCACTGACCAGGCCCTACAGACAGACTGAAATTGTCATGGGAATCGGAATCATCACAAGGGAGGATATAAATTGGGTAATCGACGTCCAAAATAATTGTAGCTTGGGGCAGGACCATACCATGTGACATAAGTCTGCTTCACCTCCACTACACTTCCAACAGCAGGGGTAGGCCTCCGGGTATATTTTGTTCAATTATTGTGGAGTTAAATAAACTCTGTGGATAAGCTTGAACTGAATCAAATGATCCCTTACTGCCTAACCGAAGAAACGAATATTCCAATATGTCTTCCCAATCCTCTGCATCCATGACAGGGAAATCCTCCTGTCATATAGAATATAGTCTCTCTAGACCAAAATAAGCTGAGGACATCAGCGCCTCATAAATGTTAGCCAATGGCTTATCCAGCTGTTCGTCTCTTAATAAGGATTCTAGATTAGATTGGAGGAGAGTTACAGGTTGAGAACTAAATTGGGTGGAAAAGAAATGCCTGATTTGTAGGAAGCTAAAAAAATAATGATTGGGTAATCCAAACTTTTGTTTAAGGGCATCAAAAGAGACAAGTGCGCCATCTACACATATGTGTTCAATCATTTTGATGCCTTTAACTGCCCACATGTCTGGGATAGACAAAAATTCTGAGAGTAATGGGTTGAGCCATAAGGGAGTGGCAGGGGACCAGCTGTGCTTTTCTCCCTGGTGCTTACAGACCTGCACTTGCCATGCCCGAATTACTGATTTCATAGAGAGCATGAGGTGAAATGGAGCCCGGGGACCCCTATATAACTTATTAAATTTGCAAAGATTTCCAACAAACCTCTTTCAGGTTGTCATATGGGGTATTGTTTGTAGAATTTTTAGGAAAATAATGTATTTAATCCATTTTGGAATAAGGCTGTAACAAAACAAAATGTGGAAAAAGTGAAGCGCTGTGAATACTTCCCAGATGCACTGTATGCGTCATCTTCGGTCTGGGAAAATGAAGCTAAATGTATAGATGCGAGTGACTGTCCTGATACTAGCATGTAGCAAAAGACAGGCAATGTCTACCTCTATGACAGATTAAAGCCCAACGTTGGCCAATTTTTTCGCAAAAAATGCAGCTCTGGCTAAAATACCCACCTTCTCTCCAGCACTGTAAAAGTAATTCCTTTTCATCACTAGAAATTGGCAGCGTCATTCACCTTGGAAAACTGAGGACATCCCTGAGTGCAGAGTGCCATGAGGAATCCACCTTCTGAGGGAGCATCATATTGGGGTTGATTTACTAAAAACAAATAGACTGTGCGCTTTGCTAGTGAAGTTGCACTCTGAAAGTGCAATTGCTCCTGAGCCTAGTAAATGAGGGTTATCTCTGCTGACTTCCTTCATCCAATTAAAATTTTTCTTGCGTGTAAATGGGTATTCTTTGTAAAGTGAAGCTTTACCTAATTTACTAAGCTCTGGAGCAACTGCACTTGCAGAGTGCACAGTATATTTGTAGAGGAAGTAGGGGAAAACCGCGCTGTTCTTATTTATCAAAAATAGAGATTGCCACAATCTTATGTGCTGTGCTATGGTCCGTCCACGGACTCTGAATACCTAAAATACAGTTGCTAGCCTACTGTTTAGATGCCGTGTGCTAATAAAGAATATTAGAAAGTGAAAATAAATTGAAATCAAAAAATGTCAAGTGCCCAGTGTTTGTCCCATGCCTTAATCGGCTAATTTAAAGTGCTTGGTGCATATAAATATCATGGGTGTCTATCACGTAATAAATGACGTTATGTATGTTAGTTGCAGAGTCTGGTGCTTCTACTATTACTATCAAAGCAATTGCATCAGTAGCCCATCTTCATTGCCATCCCCAACCCCCACATCTACAACATACAACCCAACGTTGTGATACAAAGAGTATATACTGCGTGTATACTATAGCCACTAAACTTTTCAACAAGATATAAGAAAATATAATAAAATGTAAAAATCACATCAATTTTTGTAAAAACAAGATATAAGTCCGTGACAACACCACTTGTGCTTGTTTAAACTCTAAATGTTCATAGTGCAGCTTTCTTCCATTGTGACCGTCACCAACTATGTAATGGATCACTTACCAAACCTTGGTAAGTGTAAAGCGTGCGGTTACTTTAGGATAACTAATCCTATCTATGGCCTCCCTCTTGCTCTCAGTTCCTGGTACAGATGGTTTAAAGATAGACTCCACAGATAGACTCCGCAGGTTCCCCGGAAAATGAGATAATAAACAAGGGGCTTCTGATAGTGAAGTACGTTTTTCAAAAGTTTTTATTTAAAAATAGATATCATAAACACTCACATGGTCCGGTGCCGTGGCTGGCACTAAGCATATCCAGCCTTGTGTTTTATTAAAAACAATGTTCCTTTTGGTTGGCGTGCGTCCTGAGCCCCCTTCCTGGTCTGAGATCCCTCTCCCGGAAGTGACGCCATCGCGTATGATTACCCAGCAGCCTCTACGCGTTTCACAAAGGGTTTTGCGTCATCAAGAGCTTCCTGATGACGCAAAACTTGAAACCTCTGAATCTCTGAAAACTTGGCTTTGGTCCAGTAGTACCGAAGAAATCCCCATCTGCCAAAGTGGTGCCTCTTATCCCGTGGGTAGTATCTAACGAGAACAGCTACTCGCAGCAGTGGTAATGAGTAGCTGCTTGTGTTATGAAAGCTGTGCCGCCCCCTCCCTAAAACATGCCTCATCCCACTCCCCATATACTGTATAGGGATTATACTGTAGGCTGCTGGAGTGCAGAACTTCCGTTGTCAGGGTGCCACCAACTGTTGTTGGTGTGTGTCAGGGAGAAGCTCACTATGTCTGGACCATGTGGTCTGAAGAGGGTCGGGAGGTCACCCACGGGCCGGATAAATGTACAGGGGGAGCTGCTCACACTGCTTGCTCTGACAGGCAAGCAACCCAGGGGCAGAAAAGTGTAAATGTTGCCAGATGCTGTGTCAAATGCCAAGCAGCAGCAGAGCCAGCAATCGCCGGGATGGAGGGAAGCTGTTTGCAGCACCCGACCAGGAGCAATCGCTGTGGTGCCGCCCCCCTGAAGAGAGTGGTTCAAGGCAAATTCCTTGCTAGCCTTGTGGTCAGGGCCATCTTTAATATTGATTGGACCCTGGGCAAATGTTTTCTTGTGCCCCTCCCCCATACAATTTCGCTCTTCACCTGCTCTGAGACATACAATAAATAGCAGCTAGACTTAAAATCAGTTTACTGTATCAGATCAGGCAGCGATTGCAATTGGTTGCCAGAGGTTACAGTGTATCATTATGGCATACTGACTGGTTGCTAGAGGTTACAGCACACAATACCGCTCACTGATTAGTTGCTAGATGTTACAGCACATGATTTCTGCTTGTTGATTGGTTGCTAGGGATTACTGTACGGTAATACTGCTCACTGATTGGTTGCTAGAGGTTACAGCACATCATCTCCTCACTGCAGGGGGCATGATATACATATGAATGTGGCCTTTATTTACATATCTATGGCGTACGATTGCAGCTATTTACATATGAATGCTGGTTATTTACATGTAAACACAGGGTCTGCAGGTGAGTCATCTGTACACAACAATAGGGCAGAGCTGGGCAGCATTAGTAGGAGCACTTCACACTGAGCTATCAGGACACAGCACAGGACTAAAACTAAAGGACTAAAAAAGGGACAAGTGAATTGGGATAGTTGGCAAGTATGAGGCAGCTGCTTTGGGCCCCACAACAATGACAGGGCCCAGGGCAGCCGCCCCTTTTGCCCTGCCTTAAAGACGGCCCTGCTTGTGGTAAATATGCACCTTGTAAACGTGGCATCAGCAGCACACATCAGAAGAAGGACACATGTATATGACCAGCCTTAAGACATCTGAAAAGGAAAAAATATACAATACATACTCCAATAGGGCAGAAAGGTCATGAACGCGGGGGGAGGGGGGGTGGATAGAGTTGGGCTTTAAACTGAACCTGTGCTTTGCCCATGGACAGAAGATCTTAACATTCTCCTTATAAAAGTCTTTTTGCTATTCTCTAACTAGAATTGTGATATTTTGACACCCCCACAATTGTAACATCTACAATAAGGTGAATGTCATTTATGAATCAACAAGGCATGTGTAGAGCTGCAATACAGATATTTCTGTAACTATTTATAGCAATGCAGCTTTTGTAAGAGATGAGAAAGTCCTCATTCTGAAGTGACAAGGACATTGTAGGTTTACATATACTATATTGCAGCTTACACCTACATAGATATTGTGGTTGCATCAGTTCATTTTTTAAGGCTTTTTTTTCCCATTTTTTTCATCCCTATATACTCACATATAACTCAACATAATGGTGTTGATTTACTAAAGGCAAATAGACTTTAGCAGTTGCACACTGTAAGAGCAGTTGCTCCAGAGCTTAGTAAATGAACAGGCGCTCTGCTGACTACCATCATCCAATCATGTGTAAACAAAAATGCTGTTTTTTTTTTAATTTTCCTTAAATGCGATTGGGCATTCTTTGCAAAGTGAAGCTTTACCTCATTTACTAAGCTCTGGAGCAACTGCACTTGCAGAGTGCAACTACGCTTTGCAAAGTACACAATCTATTTGCCTTTACTAAATCAACACCATTGCATCTATGAAGGAGAAGTAGTGTCACCCTAAACCAGTGATGACGAACCTTGGCACCCCAGATGTTTTGGAACTACATTTCCCATGATGCTCGACTACACTGCAGAGTGCATAAGCATCATGGGAAATGTAGTTCCAAAACATCTGGGGTGCCAAGGTTCGCCTTCACTGCCCTAAACTGTGTATCTGATTTGGGCTACAAACAATGCTCACTCTTCTTATTTTCATTACACAGGGAGGGGCTTGAAAAGCTAATACCACTGATTTTTCAGTTCAACACACAGGGAGTTACAAGATCACTGGTTTCCAATTAGGATCAACAGGTATTTTTCTTTACTGGCAGAAAATCCACATATCCTGAAAAAAAGAAAGAAAATGAAAGCAGCCACCACACATAGGGCTCCAATAGATTATATTTTTGATTTGAGCGTTTACATACACTTTAATGATCGGAATAATCACTTTATGTGGCTTTTTTTCTCTATAAAATATGCATGTAAAATTGCTAGCAGTGATAAACCCAGAAACAGTAGAGAAAATTATGTTTTATTATAGGCACACTACCATTTAGTTAGCACATGGTTCTATAGCCAACCACACATACAGTAGAATCACCATGCTGTATGTACAGAGCGCGACGGCGGGATACGTTTTTCCACAGCCGCCACATGTGTGCACCCCTGTTTGCTGCCATTTCAGCTTCAAGTCGGCCATTGGGGAAGTCTTAAAAATGTGGCTGAACCATGTGTTTTTACTTTCCTTATACAGATAGAGGGTTTGTAAGTAATCAACAACAGTTGGGACACTTGTGGGCCTGATTATTTGTTATGATGAAGTTAAAAACCCCAGGAAGTCAGCACAGCACAGGGATGGGTGGGAGCCCCTCATAATGATAAATTCATCATAACGAACATTCGTAATTGTTACGAAAAGTTTACGGACCTAACGAAAATTCTTATTTCGTACGAATCCGAATTTAATTTCGGGCACAAATTACAAAATACGAATTAATTTTAATACGGAACAAAACAAAACAAATTTATTGATGGCGCACATGTCTAGTAGCGGCTGGGTAAGGCTCCTAGTAGCGCACTGAGAGGCTGAGCCGGCTGTCAGTCCAGGCATGTGCGTGGATCAGCACATAAAATTGGGATCTCTCTAGTGTCTGCACTGGCTGTGTGACATCAGCCAACAGTGAACTTTAGCCCGCTGTCGGATAAATATGGGTCACAGAAGTGCAGAACAAAGTGCACATGTGAGACTTACAAGAGAAGTAGGGCCAAAAGAGCTCTGGCCCTACCTCTCATTGGAAATGGATAAACCGCGCTTAGTGAGAGTGGAGAGGACAAAAAGAAGGAAAGGGAGGGGGGGGGACGGGAGGGGGATAAAAAAAGAAAATAAATTGGGAAGGACCCTAACCCAGAAAAAAGGCTGCTGCTAGAAAGTGGGATACTCACACCAAACAGCAAATGGAAAATACATAAAGCTGCGCCAATTGAAACAAAAAGAAAAATAAAAACAGTAAATAAAAAGAAAAAAAACAGTAAAAAATGTTTTCAATAAAAAACTAATGTCCCATCAGAAACAACCGTGAAGGGTTACATAAATCAGTTTGAACAGTCTATGATTTGATATAATAGTCCAGTTTAAATAATTAATTTCCTAACACCAAAAAGATGAAATTGGCGTGTAGCTGGTTCAAAAAGGAAAAAGACACCTCAGTGACAGTTCTATAATCTTCACGCTGTGACATGCAGAAAATGTAGTAGTATCCCGGCCACCTATTTGATTGGAGGCTTACCAAATGGTTATATGTTTAGGCATTGTACACAGAATCCTGTAGTTGTCCCCGTGGGCAAGCGATGGTAGGAACAGTCAATCCGGGACGGATCACTCAAATGGAGGAGGAGAGAAAGCAACACACCATCCGTTCCTGATATGAATATCCAGCCAGTTCCCACTAGTTTCCTGGCTGATGGGGTCCTGTTCCGGAACAGGACCCCATCAGCCAGGAAACTAGTGGGAACTGGCTGGATATTCATATCAGGAACGGATGGTGTGTTGCTTTCTCTCCTCCTCCATTTGAGTGATCCGTCCCGGATTGACTGTTCCTACCATCGCTTGCCCACGGGGACAACTACAGGATTCTGTGTACAATGCCTAAACATATAACCATTTGGTAAGCCTCCAATCAAATAGGTGGCCGGGATACTACTACATTTTCTGCATGTCACAGCGTGAAGATTATAGAACTGTCACTGAGGTGTCTTTTTCCTTTTTGAACCAGCTACACGCCAATTTCATCTTTTTGGTGTTAGGAAATTAATTATTTAAACTGGACTATTATATCAAATCATAGACTGTTCAAACTGATTTATGTAACCCTTCACGGTTGTTTCTGATGGGACATTAGTTTTTTATTGAAAACATTTTTTACTGTTTTTTTTCTTTTTATTTACTGTTTTTCTTTTTATTTTTGTTTCAATTGGCGCAGCTTTATGTATTTTCCACCTACCTCTCATTGCCCTAAACTGGCCGAGCTATCTCTTAAATATTTCACTTTTACCTACTAAGAGTTTTGTTTCAGTTTCTGATCCTTAGAGGGCTGATAATAAAATTAACTGTCACACTTTAAGTTCAAAGGGAGAAGGTGTTATGCAGTGCCTGTGTCTATACCCATCATGGCATTTTTATTTTATCATTAAGGACCAGTTCACACCATGTTTTGCACAGGAACGCCCTGTACATTCCTGCACAATTCACATGCCTTCTGGGTGCAGTGCAATTAATTTGTGTTCTAAGCACAGTTGAGGAAACACTCACGGAAGACAAGTGCCCCCCCCCCCCCCCTGGAATCGGCAAGGTGTCTGCACACACACACTGGTGTCCACGAGCAGTCCTTGCAGGCAAGGCAGGGAGGAGAGGGCGGCACCAGATTGTGAGCTGCACTATGCTCATAACACTCAGGAGAAGCTCTTGAGCAACTTGCCCAGCTGTCACACTGCCCCATGCTCTGACCTCTGATACAGCCGCACACTGAACTGAGGCTGTGTTTGCCTCCTTCTCTGTAGCTGCAGCCGTACCAGACAGGAGAAGGACGATTCTCCCAGGTTTGGCTGCTGTCCAAGTCAGGGTGATCAGCCAAAGCAGCAGGTGGGCGAGCAGGAAGATAAAGTTCCCTCAGCAGCCACTGTCCAGCCCAACAGTCACCAGAGCTCACCCCAGGCCAGCTAAGAAGTTCCTGAAGCCATGGAAGCTGCCATTAAGGTGAAGTGCTAAATGATATTTGTAGAACAAGCTGGGTCAGTGTCAGCTTGTTCTGTGTCATGGTCTGTCTGTAATCAGTGCTTGCAGATTACTGTTTAATTATCAGTATCCAGCAACTCTGATAAGACCCCAGACCAGGACAATTCTACTACTTCACAGGCTCATTCCAAATCTGTAATGGACATTTTTAAGGCTACGTGTTTTGATTGCAAAGGAGGTGAGCATCTGCAAGAATTAATTTCTGACCAAGCATGTGATCAGTTACATATCCTTTAAGGTCAGTTACAAATGTCTAAAAATCTCTCACTCAGTATAAATCATTTTGGGCATTCTGTATGTAGCTGTTAATATTTTAGAAGAAATCTGTATTTTAGGCTAACTAAAGACACCCAACATTAAGCGCAGTTTGGCATCTTCTCCCTAGTCACCAGATAAACTTGTCCCAGCACTGGGAGTGCTGCAAGGTCAGTGTCACTGGGCATAATAGGAGACAGTAGCATTTGTATGGCCACAATAGGAGTTAATATCATCTTTATGCTATTGTGCCCATATAACTGCTATTGAGGCACACCAGCATCTATATGGGCACAAAAGCAGCTATATGGGCACAACAGCATAAAGATGCTATTGTGTCCATACAGATTTTAAAATCTCCACTGTCTTAAGCCAATGCTGCACCATGCAGGTGTATTTTTTATTTTTTTTTTGTAATTGATTGATTGCCTAATTGTATGTTTATTTATACCTTTACTTGCTGTGGTCGCTCGCAGCATATTTTGCATGGTTTTGCATGTGGCTCAGATCACCACGGCAAAACCAGGTACACTCTCTACCCCAAAAAAGTGCCAAATGTGGCAGTGGAAGGGGGGAGGGTGCAAACAAGTGGTGCTTCCCCTTTTGGGTGGAGCTCTGCTTTAACACTGCCACAAGCCACCAATAGGGAGGGTAGAGTGAAAGTAGAATTCCAGCTTGCGCTAGCCTTAAAAACTGCCCCCCGTCCCCTTACCCCTAACACCTATGCAGACTAACCTATTTTCAGACTGTTCCAATCTGGTCATGTTATCTCACCTGTGTGATCCAGCAGCGTATGCAGGGGAGAGGAGGGAGCACCAATAACAACTGTGACATGGGAACCTATGGGTGACATCACCTCATCAGGCTTTATCAGCCGTCGCCAAGCGCTTTCTCCCCTGCAGCCGCTGCTGTTGACTGACACAGGTAAGATCACACGACCAGACCTTAAAATGATGCCCCCCCCCTGATATTTGTCTTAAGGGCGCATTCCAGGATCTTGTCTTGCATACTAATGGTACACAATTGCCATGCAACAAACACGAAAGTAGTGACGTACTATGAGGAATTTCAGCTCTTGAGCGCCACCCTTTGGGCCCCTTCTGCTAATTTCGTGTTTGGTGAGCAATGATTCCGAGCATGTGTGTTTGTACTTTCGACTTTTGTGTGATAGATTTGTGTACTGACCATACAAAAATCAGACAACAGACCGTTGTCCGCCGAAAATTTACTAGCCTGTCATCCAACATTTGTTGGCCGAAAGTTGGACAACAATTGTCAAAAGGAGAGTACTAACGGTCAGATTTTAGGACAACAGTCTGTCAACAGACAATCCCCTGCCAACAATCGCATCGTGTGTACGAGGCTTAACATTACACAAGTTATTCTGTTGGCTGCTGGGAATGTTGTTCTTTCCTCAAGGGTCCCAATTTTGCCGGTCAATTTTTTTTTTTAATGATTTATAGTCCAGTGGGATAAAAGGGGGGCTGTCATAAGTTAGGACTATATTTATATATTGTTGCTACATAAATGCAATTAAGTTCTGTTATTTATTCTTAGTCAGGATACTGCAGGTGTTTAACCATATCTCTTAATGCCGCGTACACACAATCAGACTTTCCGCCAACAAAACCGTGGATTTTTTTCCGAAGGATGTTGGCTCAAACTTGTCTTGCATACACACGGTCACACAAATGTTGGGCCAAAATTCTGAATGTGAGCATGCGGTGACGTACAACACGTACGACAAGCCGAGAATAAGGAAGTTCAATAGCCAGTGCAGCTCCTTCAGCTTGATTCCGAGCATGCGTGAACTTTTGTGCGACGGACTTGTCTACACACGATCAGACTTTCCGACAACAAAGTGAAGTTGGCGGAAAATTTTAGAACCTGCTCTCAAACATTTGTGGGTGGAAATTCCGACAGCAAATGTTCAATGGAGCATACACATGGTCGGACTTTCCGACAACAAGCTCACATCGAACATTTCCCTTCGGAAAGTCCGACCGTGTTTACGTGGCATTAGAGTGATATTGTTATCTTATGATTGTTTGTATAGGTAAATTTGCTAATCTACTCTTCATTTAGGCTACGCTTAGGCTAGTAAATTCTTTGAACTATATCACGGTATGGCAGTAAGTGCTGAGTGAGCGAGGTGTGTCATCTTCAAATTTGCAAAGAAATCACAAGACAATTCAGAGCCTCCTCCAGGGGTAGTGCTACATTAGTATGATCAGTCTTCTTGATTTGAGTTCAACAGTACAGCTCCCTGGACAGAGCTCATTTACTCTCCAATGAGGAGTATGGATGCGGGGAGCTTTGACAATAAGCTGAATTGCTTAAGAAGGAAGAATAACTGCTTAATTTAAAAACTACACCAGTCACCTATCTAGTTCTATAGTGTTCAAAATGTGTGTAAATAACAAGGCTGGTTGTACAAAATTATTGTACAAATCCCTTTGGTGGGTAAAACATTAAACATATATATATATATATATATATATATATATATATATAGGATATACATGCACATATATATAGGATATGTACCATGTCCACAGTCTCTGACATGTCCTTCTGCACCATGTTCGCAGCCTCTGACATCTTCCCCTGTACCATGTCCGCAGCCTCTGACATGTCCTCCTGTACCATGTCTGCAGCCTCTGACATGTTCTCCTGTTCAGGCCCATCGCGACAGGACAGGCAAACCAAGCAATTACTTGGGGCCCCGAGCTGGCCTGGAGCCCCAGCTGCGCTCCCGCCACTTCCTATAAACATGCCCTGGGCACAATCTTTGTAGGGGGGCCCGCGCTACCCGTGAATTGGGCACCCCGGCTTTGCAGAGTGCACAGAGGGCACGGGAGGATTTATTCCCGATCTAGCCAGCAGAGATGGGGCGGGGCCGGGAGCTCCACTGACCCCGCCCCATGTAGCCTGTCTGGTAATCTCATGCAGTATGTCCGCAGTCAGGTAATATCATGCAGTATGTCCGCAGTCTGGTAATCTCATGCAGTATGTCCGCAGTCTGGTAATCTCATGCAGTATGTCCGCAGTCTGGTAATCTCATGCAGTATGTCCGCAGTCTGGTAATCTCATGCAGTATGTCCGCAGTCTGGTAATCTCGTGCAGTATGTCCGCCGTCTGGTAATCTCATGCAGTATGTCAGCAGTGTGGTAATCTCATGCAGTATGTCAGCAGTCTGGTAGTCTCATGCAATATGTCCTCAGTCTGGTAATCTCATGCAGTATGTCTGCAGTCTGGTAATCTCATGCAGCATGTCTGCAGTCTGGTAATCTCATGCAGTATGTCTGCAGTCTCGTAATCTCATGCAGTATGTCAGCAGTCTGGTAATCTCATGCAGTATGTCCGCTGTCTGGTAATCTCATGCAGTATGTCAGCAGTCTGGTACTCTCATGCAGTATGTCCGCAGTCCTGGTAATCTCATGCAGTATGTCAGCAGTCTGGTACTCTCATGCAGTATGTCCGCAGTCTGGTAATCTCATGCAGTATGTCCGCCGTCTGGTAATCTCATGCAGTATGTCAGCAGTGTGGTAATCTCATGCAGTATGTCAGCAGTCTGGTAGTCTCATGCAATATGTCCTCAGTCTGGTAATCTCATGCAATAGTCTGGTAATCTCATGCAGTATGTCTGCAGTCTGGTAATCTCATGCAGTATGTCTGCAGTCTCGTAATCTCATGCAGTATGTCTGCAGTCTGGTAATCTCATGCAGTATGTCTGCAGTCTGGTACTCTCATGCAGTATGTCCGCCATCTGGTAATCTCATGCAGTATGTCAGCAGTGTGGTAATCTCATGCAGTATGTCAGCAGTCTGGTAATCTCATGCAGTATGTCCGCAGTCTGGTAATCTCATGCAGTATGTCAGCAGTCTGGTACTCTCATGCAGTATGTCCGCAGTCTGGTAATCTCATGCAGTATGTCAGCAGTCTGGTACTCTCATGCAGTATGTCCGCAGTCTGGTAATCTCATGCAGTATGTCAGCAGTCTGGTAATCTCATGCAGTATGTCCGCCATCTGGTAATCTCATGCAGTATGTCAGCAGTCTGGTAATATCATGCAGTATGTCCGCAGTCTGGTAATCTCATGCAGTATGTCACAAACGTAGGAATCCAAATAATCCGCCCCTATTTAGATAACCTCCACTGCGCACAGGACAACCTACCTATTGCACCTATAGCTGCCACTTTAGCACAGAGTAAATGTAAATGAATATTACACAAACTTTATGTTGTTTATGATCACTGTTTTCAGGAAAAAACTCAAGACCCACCTCTTCTAAGAAGCTTGACAACAAAGCACTAATTACAGCGCCTTGAGGCGATTCGGTTCGCATTGTAGCGCTATACAAATTATTCATTCATTCATTCACTGTTTGCTTTGTAGCAACTGGTATTATACTGGTTGATGCACTATAGAGTGCACTTATTATTTGCTGTATTTTTTCCTCACGCACAGGTTTTGTATATTTTGTATATTTGCTATATTTTATATATTTTTCACTGAGCACTAGAAGGTGAAATTATTTAGTTTAGTTTATTTATTTATAGTCACATGTGAATATAATTTTTTGTGTGATTTATATTAGCGCCGCTATTTATTCAGAATCTTTTCCATATATAAGATTTTGGTTTAAATTAATTTACAATCTCATGCAGTATGTACGCAGTCTGGTAATCTCCTGCAGTATGTCCGCAGTCTCTGGTAATCTCATGGCTTTGCGTGCATGCGTGCGGGTGGGGGGGGGTGTTGGTGCCTCCATGTCCATTTTGCTTGGGGCCCCCAAATTCCTTCAAACGGCCCTGCTCCTGTTACCATGACCACAGTTTCTGACATGTCCTCCTGTACCATGTCCACAGCCTCTGACCATGTCCTGTATCATGTTCTCACTTTTACCACTTTTAGCTGGAATTTTCTCTTATATATATATATATATATACTGTATATAAAGCCCTATGTGCTTTCATATCTATCTTATCTATATATAATACACTCTTCAAATGTGCTTTAAAATGCATGGTTTTCCCTTTTATGAACAATAAAATAATGACGTTATGCTGTTGGGCTGGTATAATAATGCTATGGGGCTGGTATGAAATAATTTCCAGGGCTGGTTTTTATTCCTAGTCCGGTCCTGGCACCAACAACCATGTCAAGTTCAAAATCACTTAAATCCCCTTTCTTCTCCATTCTGATGCTTGGTTTGAACTTCAGCAAGTCGTCTTCATCATGTTTAGATGCCTAAATGCATTGAGTTGCTGTCATGTGATTGGTTAATTAGCAATTTGTGTTACCAAGCAATTGAACAGGTGTACCTAATAAAGTGGCCGGTGAGTGTACGTAAAATATACAATGTGGCCCACATACTGAAAGGTTTGAAGACTCCTCTCCTATGATAACAACATTATTGCCTGAGCTGCCCTTAGGATTCCAGGCCTTCTCTCCTTTTTTTCTTATTTAATACTTTGTAAATTAAAAGTAGATCTGCATCTAAAGCAGACCGCATACTGCCTCGAAAAATCATATTCTAGTAGTAGCTTTTACTAAATCACATAACAAAAAGTGACAAGCTTGTAAAAGAAAAGACTTCATTGTTCAGGTATACCTAGGGTAGCACAATGTGTAAATACAGCTCTGACCATATGCTCAATGTTTGTGAAGAAAAAAATAAAGAAAGAATAAAAAGGTAAAGACTGAAGAAATAAGGTAAAAGTAAGAGACTGTGTATTATGGAAAATGATGGATTGGAGCAGGGTTTGACCCACAAGAAATGTAATGCCTAGGTTAATCATCCGGCATCATTCATCTGTCCCTGGGTAGATTGCAAGTAATAAAATATGTACGATCGATAGATGAAATAACAGCACAATTTCATATTGACACTGAGACATTTCATATTATCCGTAATGATTTTGACTTAGGTTTGACAACAGACTAATGCAACATTTTAGTTACATTTATATTATTTAACCACTTCAGCTTTAGCACCCCTTATGGACTAGATCACAAATAACATTTCTGCTATAGGCCTAGTTATTTAGCAACAAATTTGTCATTAAATAAGATGACAAAGGTATACATACAGTATTGTTTTTTTGAGATATCAAACCTTTCTTTTGCCAATATTGTCTTGAATTTCTTTTTAAAAAGCAAATTGAGACATAGCAAACAAAAATAATTTGTGTTTTTCTACTTGTTAAACCCATGTTAAAAATTAAAACAAGTCCTGTTATTGAAGATCAAATCCTATATATAATGACGTTAAAATTACATTTTGATACATGGCAAATCAAAGCTATTTGTAAATTAAAAAATGGTGCTTTATGTTAAATTTTTCTAATTTTTTAAGGCAACCCTTAAAAAATAATGAGGGAAAAACACGAGACCCCCTTGATGGGTTGGACTTTGAAAGTGACCAAAAACAATACTTGTATCATATAAAACAAAAGTTTATTACAAAATGGTCTATTCACTAAAAAGACTTAAGTCATAGAAGACAAAAGTGTACATTAACGTTTGTATGGATTACGATACATATACAGACACATGTAGGCTTATTGGATGAACCTGACGTTTCCGGCTTGATGCCCTTCTTCGGGGGGTTTTTAACATATAGAGCCAGGTGTCTATTAACCACTTTCAGACTGGACCATTTTGCTGCCTTAAGACCAGACAACTTTTCGCAATTCGGCACTGCGTCGCTTTAAATGACAATTGCGCAGTCGTGCGACGTGGCTCCCAAACAAAATTGACGTCCTCTCACAAATAGAGCTTTCTTTTGGTGGTATTTGATCGCCCCAGCGGGTTTTATTTTTTGCGCTATAAATAAAAAAAGAGCGACAATTTTGAAAAAAATCATTATTTTTTACTTTCTGCTATAATAAATATCCCCAAAAACATATAAAAAAAATTTTTTCCCTCAGTTTAGGCTGATACGTATTCTTCTACATATTTTTGGTAAAAAAAATCGCAATAAGCGATTATTGATTGGTTTGCGCAGAAGTTATAGCGTTTACAAAATAGGGGATAGTTTTATAGCATTTTTATTAATAATTTTTGTTTACTAGTAATGGGGGCAATCAGCGATTTTTATTGTGACTGCGACATTATGGCGGACACATCAGACATTTTTGACACATTTTTGGGACCATTGTCATTTATACAGCAATCAGTGCTATTTAAATGCTGTTTCCTGTGTAAATGACACTAGCAGTGAAGGGGTTAACCACTAGGTGGCAGTGTAGGGGTTATATGTTCCTAGAGGCATGTTTCTAACTGTGGGGGGGCGTGGCTGTGAGCTAGTGAATGCTGATCTCTGCTCCAATCACAGGGAGCAGAGATCGGCATCACTAGTTGCTAGGCAGAACGGGGAGATGCTGTTTATTTCCGCGTCTCCCCGTTCAGCCTTCCCGTGAGACAATCGCGGGTATCCCTGTGGCGATCGAGTCCGCAGGACCCATGACCGGCCTCACGGGGGTCCCGACCGACGCACGGCGGCATCTTAAAGGGGACGTACGCCCTTATGCCTGTCCGTGCCATTCTGTCAACGTACATCATTGTGCACCGGTCGGGAAGTGGTTAAAGAAGCACATATATCAGTAAGCAGGCATTAATACAGACAATATATACCATATATACTCAAGTATAAGCCGACCCGAATATAAGCCGAGGCACCTCATTCTACCACAAAAAACTGGGAAAACGTATTGACTAGAGTATAAGCCTGTAAGTGGAAAAAAGGGTCAACAATGCCATTTGCAGCCTCACTGTGCCCATTTGCATGCCTCACTGTGCCTATTTGCAGCCATAGGTCCCCCAAACTTTAAACTTGGTGGTTAAGGGTTCCTAAATGCCCCATAGCTGCAGCCAAAATTTGGGGTCTCTGAACCCAAAGGGTCCCGAAATAACATTGCTGCAGATGGACACAGTTGACCGACTTTGGGGCCTCGTATCTCGAGGTCACTTGGTGCTAGGAACCCCAAATTTGGTAGGAAAACCCAGTGAAACAAACACTACAACACATCCAATGGGGTTCCTAGTACCAGGTGGCCCCGAGATACAGGGCCCCAAAATCAGTTCGGAAAATGTCAAGCACTTTTCTGCAGCAGAGAATGACAATTTCCGAACCGACTTTGGGGCCCCGTACCTCGGGGCCACTTTGTGCTAGGAACACCCACTGGGTTTGCATACCAAATTTGGGGTTCCTAGCGCCAAGTGGCCCCGAGATACGGGGCCCCAAAGTCGGGTTGGAAAATGTAATTCTCTGCTGCAGAAAAGTGCTTGCAAAAGTGCAAGTATAAGCTGAGGGGGGCATTTTAAGCACACGAAAATGTGCTGAAAAACTCGGCTTATACTCGAGTATATATGGTATGTATCAAAAATAGAATAAAATAAAATTACATGAAAGCACACAAAGTGAACCGCGTAGGTCACGTACCGAAGAATATCAGTAACCAATACAGTCCCCCAGCAAAAAATCAGATCAGATGATCTAAAATAGGAGACAGGGTATATGGGGTATATTACTATATTACCAACAAGGTTTTATTGGGATTAAAAAAATTATGAGGAAAACAAATGAAAAATGTTTAAAACTGATAGAAATAATAAACATGAAGGGGGGGAGAAAAGGGGGATAAGAGCCAAGCCATCCATCACATTACCCTGATCGGTATGCCCCATCTCAACAATAATACAAAACTATCACTTAGCGCTCAGTTAGAAATGGGGACCAAACCTTGTTATACTTCCATGGACACCCTCTATTCATAAATGTGATCTTATACATGGGTAAGGCTGCATCGACCATTGTGGTGGGAATGTCGGACATTTTCATGGATCCCTAATAAGGCTAGCGCTGAAGAGAAAGACAGAGACAACTGCAGATTAATCTCCAAAAATGCCTCTGACTAAAATGTTACAATTATGGGGCAATCCCAGAACATATGGAGATATGATTCTGCATGCAACCGGCATCTAGGGCAGGTGGGAACCCTATCCGGTTAGATATGATGGAGCCTCAGGGGAGTATAATAAACACTATGTAGGAATTTCACTTGGATTAACTTGTCCCTGAAGGAGCTAACTAGCTTAGGGCCTTTGTCCAGGGATGGAATGTCAGTGTGCCACAATTGCTACAACTGATCCAACTTAGAGGAGACATCTCTGAGAAGTGCTCCTACTAGAGTTGAACAGGGTTTGTCTAAGATTTCCTGGAGATAATAATTCCTCAATAGGATCAGCCGGAAGGAGAGGCAACTGGTTGAACTGATGCGGCATACACACGCTCTGACTTTCCGGCGGGATTGTCCGCCGGACTTTCCGAACGTGTGGACCTGCCCACACACGCTCAGACTTTTCCGGCGAACAATCCGCGGGAAAAAGTCCGCTGGACTTTTGAAATGAACGGACTTGCCGACACATGATCGGAAAGTCCGTTTGTTTAGAACGTGAGTGCAGGTAGACGGGACTAGCGAAGGCAGTGAATGCCGCCGCGCTAGCCCCGTCACCTTGCATGGATTTAAAGGGGAATCCCTACGCCGAAAAAACGGCGTGGTGGTCCCCCCCAAATCTATCTAACACCCTTATCCTTTCACGCAGCCCGGCCGGCCAGGAAAGGGGGTGGGGACGAGCGAGCGCCCCCCTCCTGAGCCGTACCAGGCCGCGTGCCCTCAACATGGAGGGTGCCCTGGGTAAAGGGGGGCCCTGCGGCCCCCCACCCCAAGGCACCTTGTCCCCATGTTGATGAGGACAAGGGCCTCTTCCTGACAACCCTGGCCGTTGGTTGTCAGGGTCTGCGGGCGGGGGGCTCATCGGAATCCGGGAGCCCCATTTAATAAGGGGGCCCCTGGATCGCGGCCCCCACCCTATATGAATGAGTATGGGGTACGATGTACCCCTGCCCATTCACCTAAGGTGTAAAAGTGTAAATAAAAAAAAACACACAATTTTTGTAAAATATTTTATTGCACAGCTCCGGGGGTCTTCTTCCATCTTGGGGGGTTTTCTCGCCGGACTCCTCCGCTCTCTTCTGCTCTTTTACCTAGCTCTTTCATGAGCGGAGGAGCCCGGCTTTCATCTTCGTCGCCGCCGCCGTCGTCTGGGGGTCTCGTTCCGCCTTAGGGGGTCTTCCGTGGTCTTCCGGGGTCTCTTCTGTTCTTGCCGCTGTCGCCGCCTTCAAAAGTCCCGCGGACAATTTTAAGTCTGAACTTAAAACTTAGTCCGCCAGACTTTTGGCAGGAAAAAGGCAGACAATCCAGCGGGAAAGTCCGCTCGTGTGTACGCGGCCCGAGTCCTAGCAGCATGATGTAATTGTAGGTACCGAAACTGCATCCAGGAAGGAAGATGGAACTTGAGAGAAAGCTGAGAAAATGACAGAAGGATACCAAAGAGCATAATGTCTACCAGAAACCTCTTTGAGTGACCACTCAAATCCTCCACGTAGCACGCGTTGGGCCAGGAACCTCCCCGTTCACCTTTGGCCCCCTATATGTAAAAGCCCAAAAAGGCCGCCTCTAAACACGTTAGATGTGGAGCCTACAAACCACCAATAAATGAAGACTAGCATTTCTGCCCAAAAATAGACTTGAAAGTTAGTAAGGGCCAGCCCCCAAGGTAAGTAGATTTTAGTGGATATTTTATTGATACATTTCAATTTGGCTTTGTTAAAACTTTAAAGTATTTCTTAAATACACTTGAATGAAAAAAAGGTCTATTCCCTTCTATAGTTAAATAAAATATGTGAACTTATTTTTATGCCATATTCTTTTCTCCGAATTCTTCTCAACATTTACATGCGGATTAGGTTGTCTAGCAAAAATAGTAGTGACAGGGATGGGGACAAACTATAACATGTGCAGGGGTGCTTATTTTATTTTTTCATCCCATGGTTCCAATATATTTTTTTTTTAATGTTGCTGTAATTGCTTAATTATCCCTGCAAATGTTGTACTTTATCTCAACCCCTCTCACTGTTATTGTTGATGGATAGCTTGGTCTGCATGCAAATGTGGAGCAAAATATACATGAATATAATAGCAATACAAGTGTTGTTTAACCACTTCAGCCCTGGAAGATTTGGCTGCTCAATGACCAGGCCATTTTTTGGGGTGCTTATTTTATTTTTTCATCCCATGGTTCCAATATATATTTTTTTTAATGTTGCTGTAATTGCTTAATTATCCCTGCAAATGTTGTACTTTATCTCAACCCCTCTCACTGTTATTGTTGATGGATAGCTTGGTCTGCATGCAAATGTGGAGCAAAATATACATGAATATAATAGCAATACAAGTGTTGTTTAACCACTTCAGCCCCGGAAGATTTGGCTGCTCAATGACCAGGCCATTTTTTGCGATACGGCACTGTGTCGATTTAACTGACAATTGCGCAGTCGTGCAACGCTGTACCCAAACAAAATTGACGTCCTTTTTTTCCCGTAAATAGAGATTTATTTTGGTGGTATTTGATCACCTCTGCGTTTTTTATTTTTTGCGCTATAAACAAAAGAAGAGCGACAATTTTGAAAAAAACACAATATGTTTTACTTTTTGCTATAATAAATATCCCATTTTTTTCAAAAAAACTTTTTTTTCCTCAGTTTTGGCCGATACATATTCTTCTACATATTTTTGGTAAAAAAAAAAAACGCAATAAACGTTTATTGATTGGCTTGCGCGAAAGTTATATCGTCTACAAAATAGGGGATAGTTTTATGGCATTTTTATTAATAATTATTTTTTTGATCAGCGATTTTTATCATGACTGCGACATTATGGCGGACACATCGGACACTTTTGACGCTATTTTGGGACCATTCACATTTATACAGCGATCAGTGCTATAAAAATGCTATAAAAATGCATTGATTACTGTTTAAATGTGACTGGCAGTGAAGGGGTTAACCAGGAGGGGGACGCTGAAGGGGTTAAGTGTATCCTAGGGCTATAGAACACCACAGCGGAGGGGGCGGGGGGTTACCTGCCCCCCTCCTCATTTAGATGGATATCGGGGAACACTCAACCTAAGTTCCAGTGGTTCATAACTATCTAACAACTCTCAAGTCGAGGGATAAAAATGTTGAAGTTAACAGATGGTTGATGTCCTTTGTTTCAAAGTTGTATGTTAATTGATTGTCTCACAAATAAAGAATTAAAAAAAAAAAAAAGTGTATCCTAGGGATGTGTTCTAACTGTAGAGGGGATGGGCTACGTGTGTTACGACACTGATCACCGTTCCCAATCACAGGGAGCTGTGATCAGTGTCCTGTCACTAGGAAGAATCGGGAAATGCTTGTTTGCATCAGCATTTCCCCGTTCTTCCTCTCAGTGAGACGATCGCAATGCCGAATCTTAAAGGCTGCGCCGCAATGCTGCGTCTTAAAGGCGACGTACAGGTACATTTATATGCCTGTCCATGCCATTCTGCCGACCTATATCAAAAGTAAACAAAGGTTAAACAAAAGTAACCAAAAACTATTATAGTTTTTCTTTTTAAGTGTATTTCTGGATAAAATATGCAATGAGACAGAGAGCCTCCGCAGCACTAAAATACCAATCAGTGTTGTCAGCCCCATGAAGGTTTTTTGACTACATAACACCTCTCCCCATCTGTCCCATAACATAAGGGGAAGGTGTTCTATATAGTCAAGCATGGGAGAACAGTGCAGGGCTGATAGTTTCAGTGTCATCGAGGCAGCAATGTTATGTCGCTAGAAGTTAGAAGCACACTAGATTACTGGTAGAATTAACAGTATTTTTCTGTACTTGCAGCAATTTAAAGGGATAAATCACAGGAAAATATGCATGTATTGCATAAAAATGCTTTTTTTCTCCTGAAGATTCAGATTTAAATATCTGGTACGGTAAATATGTTTTCCCGCACTGTAAGCTCTATGATCTAGAACTAATACTTGCTGCAGTATATATACCTCCCCCTTATAATGTAGATCTGCTTTGCCAGCTTATTTCCTTTGCTTTCCTTTCACCTATAGTGCCAATTTTGGTGATTGGGGACTTTAATAGTGTCATGGACCTGGGCCTTGATAGAAGCCCAGAACCTAGATCTCGATCTGCTGTGACCTTGTCTCCATTAGGTAGACTCTGCAGGGAGCTGGGGTTGCAGGATATGTGGAGGCGGTTACAACCTGATGAACGTGCTTACACTTGCTACTCTATATCACACAACTCCCTGTCAAGAATTGATATGGCTTTGTGTTCTGCAGAGCTTATCTCAAGTATTGTAGAGGTTAAATCTAGAACCCCAAGGTATTTCTGATCATTCCCCTCTTTTGGTTACTATAATATCAGGACACCAAGATGCCAATATTCCATGCCGATTACAAGGGTTTTCCCTTGAAAAAGTCACGTGTCTAGTGACGCAACTAGTCGGGAGAAGGAGCCTGTGACGTTACCAGCAGTGTTTTGTGTGCACTGTCAGTGTATGAGGAGATCCCAGCGTTTAGCTGTATGCAACTGCAACTGATCATTTCATATGCAATCTATCCTAAACAAATAGGGATCACGTCGTTATACGTTATATATCTGCGCAGAAAAAGTTAAAAAACTACCTCGTGGGGGGGGTGGGTACACCGCAGGCTTCTTGAGAGAGAAGTCTGGTGGATCTTTAATTTACATACCAGAGTGCCCTCAGGTATGAATCTCCGCTATGATGTTGACCTTTTTATCCAATAGGTTAAGTTTTAGTTTTAGCGATCTTTTATTTATTTAAACAGTGAAAGGTGAGTAAGGGGAGGTCACTAATGAGCTCACCAAAAAAAATCCTTGTTTGTCCTAAAAAAAGATGCGTGTATTACTTTGTTATCCTAAAATGGCTGTAAACCTCAGTCGTGGAATCTGTAGTGTTTACTTATCTCTCTTCAAAGCTCTAAGTGGCGTTTCTCTCTTCGTTCCTCTGTTATCAGCATGTGTCACTTCTTTTCTGAGATGTTCTCAAAACACATAAGATACAATTTGATTTGGAAGGGGGGGGTGGAGAGCTCAGCAGACAACTTGGCTATTCAGAGCAAAGTTCTTCTGCTGTGTGGAGGGGGGAGTGCGTTTCCTCCAATTGGCTCTCGCACACTGTAACTGCAGCCTCTCTACCCTCTGCTCTGTGCTCCTGACAGATGAAGAAAGAATTCAACACTTTTCTGCAGTTTTTAATGGGTGTAGGGAAGACTGCAGGTAAACAGGCAAAACCTATGTAGGAGGATTGTTTTATCTCTGTGTATCATCTGAGGCTGTTCACTTCACTGGGTATAGGAGAGGGTTTACATCCACTTTAACCGCTTAACGAGCAGTGCACGCTGATTTACGATGGCAGAATGGCACTGGTGGGCAAAAGGGTGTACAGGTACGTCCCCTTTAAGAAGTGGTGTTGCGGGCGCGCGGACTCTATGTCTGCCGGTTGCCTGCGATCGTGTCACAGAGAGGTAGAAAGGGGAGATGTTTTTGTAAACAAAGCATTTCCCCATTCTGACTAGTGACAGGACAGAGATCACTGCTCTCTGTCATCGAGAGCAGTGATCACTGTCCTGTGTGTTGAAGCCCCTCCCCCCCACAGTTAGAATCACTACCTAGGACACACTTAACCTCTTCATCGCCCCCTAGTGGTTAACCCCTTCACTGCCAGTGTCATTTACACTATAATCAATGCATTTTTATAGCACTGATCGCTGTATAAATTACAATGGTCCCAAAATAGTGTCAAAAATGTCTAATGTGTCCACCATAATGTGGCAGTCCCTATAATAATCGCCACCATTACTAATAGAAAAAATGTATAATAAAAATGCCATAAAACCATCCCGTATTTTGTAGACTCTATAGCTTTTGCGCAAACCAATCGATATACGCTTATTGCGATTTTCTTTAACCACTTTAGCCCCGGACCAATTGTCAGCTTAAGGACCAGAGGTCTTTTTTTTTTTCAATTTCGCACTGCACTACTTTAACTGGTAATTGCGCGGTCATGCAATTTTGTAACCAAACGAAATTTAGCGTCCTTTTCTTCCCACAAATAGAGCTTTCTTTTGATGGTATTTGATTGCCTCTGTGATTTTTATTTTTTGCGATATAAACGGAAAAGGAGCGAAAATTTTGAAAAAAAAAAGAGATTTTCTACTTTTTGTTATAAAAAAAATCTAATAAACTCAATTTTAGTCAAACATTTGGGCCAAAATGTATTCAGCCACATGTCTTTAGTAAAAAAAATGCCAATAAGCGTATATTTATTGGTTTGCGCAAAAGTTATAGCGTCTACAAACTAGAGTACATTTTCTGGAATTTACACGGCTTTTAATTTATGACTACCTATCTCATTTCTTGAGGTGCTAAAATGGCAGGGAAGTACAAAACCCCCCCAAATGACCCCATTTTGGAAAGTAGACACCCCAAGCTATTTGCTGAGAGGCATGTTGAGCCCATTGAATATTTTTTTTTTTAGTCCCAAGGGATTGAATAAAGACAAAAAAAAAAAAAAAAAAAAAAATTTTTTTTCATAAAGTTGTCACTAAATGATATATTCCTCACACATGCCATCGTTATATGTGGAGATGCACCCCAAAATACATTTTGCTGCTTCTCCCGAGTATGGGGATACCACATGTGTGGGACTTTTTGGGAGCCTAGCCGCGCACGGGGCCCCGAAACCCAATCAACGCCTTCAGGGTTTCTAAGGGTGCAAATTTTTGATTTCACTCCTCACTACCTATCACAGTTTTGAAGGCCATAAAATGCCAAAATAGCACAAAACCCCCCCAAATGACCCCATTTTGGAAAGTAGACACCCCAAGCTATTTGCTGAGAGGCATGTTGAGTACATGGAATATTTTATATTTTGCCACAAGTTGCGGGAATATTACAAACTTTTTTTTTTTTGCCCAAAGTTGTCACTAAATGATATATTGCCCACACATGCCATGGGCATATGTGGAATTACACCCCAAAATACATTCTGCTGCTTCTCCTGAGTACGAGGATACCACATGTGTGGGACTTTTTGGGAGCCTATCCGCATACGGGACCCCGAAAACCAAGCACCGCCTTCAGGATTTCTAAGGGCATAAATTTTTGATTTCACTCCTCACTACCTATCACTACCTATCACAGTTTTGAAGGCCATAAAATGCCAAGATGGCACAAAACCCCCCCAAATGACCCCATTTTGGAAAGTAGACACCCCAAGCTATTTGCTGAGAGGCATGTTGAGCCCATTGAATATTTTTTTTTTTAGTCCCAAGTGATTGAATAAAGACAAAAAAAAAAAAAAAAAAAAAAATGTATTCAAAAAGTTGTCACTAAATGATATATTGCTCACACATGCCATGGTTATATGTGGAATTGCACCCCAAAATACATTTTGCCACTTCTCCTGAGTACGGGGATACCACATGTGTGGGACTTTTTGGGAGCCTAGCCGCGTACGGGGCCCCGAAACCCAAGCACCACCTTCAGCATTTCTAAGGGTGTAAATTTTTGATTTCACTCCTCACTACCTATCACAGTTTCGAAGGCCATAAAATGCCAAAATTGCACAAAACCCCCCCAAATGACCCCATTTTGGAAAGTAGACACCCCAAGCTATTTGCTGAGAGGCATGTTGAGTACATGGAATATTTTATATTTTGCCACAAGTTGCGGGAATATTACAAACTTTTTTTTTTTTTTGCCCAAAGTTGTCACTAAATGATATATTGCCCACACATGCCATGGGCATATGTGGAATTACACCCCAAAATACATTCTGCTGCTTCTCCTGAGTACGGGGATACCACATGTGTGGGACTTTTTGGGAGCCTATCCGCATACGGGACCCCGAAAACCAAGCACCGCCTTCAGGATTTCTAAGGGCATAAATTTTTGATTTCACTCCTCACTACCTATCACTACCTATCACAGTTTTGAAGGCCATAAAATGCCAAGATGGCACAAAACCCCCCCAAATGACCCCATTTTGGAAAGTAGACACCCCAAGCTATTTGCTGAGAGGCATGTTGAGCCCGTTGAATATTTTTTTTTTTTAGTCCCAAGTGATTGAATAAAGACAAAAAAAAAAAATAAAAAAAATTTATTCAAAAAGTTGTCACTAAATGATATATTGCTCACACATGCCATGGTTATATGTGGAATTGCACCCCAAAATACATTTTGCTGCTTCTCCTGAGTATGGGGATACCACATGTGTGGGACTTTTTGGGAGCCTAGCCGCGTACGGGGCCCCGAAACCCAAGCACCGCCTTCAGGATTTCTAAGGGTGCAAATTTTTGATTTCACTCCTCACTACCTATCACAGTTTCGAAGGCCATAAAATGCCAAAATAGCACAAAACCCCCCCAAATGACCCCATTTTGGAAAGTAGACACCCCAAGCTATTTGTTGAGAGGCATGGTGAGTATTTTACAGCTCTCATGTGTTTTTGAAAATGAAGAAAGTAAAGAAAAAAAAATTTTTTTTTTCTTTTTTCAATTTTCAAAACATTGTGACAAAAAGCGAGATCTGCAAAATACTCACCATACCTCTCAGCAAATAGCTTGGGGTGTCTACTTTCCAAAATGGGGTCATTTGGGGGTGGTTTGTGCCATCTGGGCATTCCATGGCCTCCGAAACTGTGATTGGCAGTGAGGAGTGAAATAAAAAAATTACACCCTTAGAAAGCCTGAAAGCGGTGCTTGGATTTTGGGGTCCCGTACGCGGCTAGGCTCCCAAAAAGTCCCACACATGTGGTATCCCCGTACTCAGGAGAAGCAACAGAATGTATTTTGGGGTGTATCTCCACATATGCCCATGGCATGTTTGAGCAATATATCATTTAGTGACAAGTTTTTGTAAAAAAAAATATTTATTTTTTTTTTTTTTTTTTTTTTTCATTATTCAATCTCTTGGGACCAAAAAAAAAAATATTTAATGGGCTCAACATTGCTCTCAGCAAATAGCTTGGGGTGTCTACTTTCCAAAATGGGGTCATTTGGGGGGGGTTTGAACTGTCCTGGCATTTTATGCACAACATTTAGAAGCCTATGTCACACGTCACCCACTCTTCTAACCACTTGAAGATAAAGCCCTTTCTGACACTTTTTGTTTACATGAAAACATATTTTTTTTTTGCAAGAAAATTACGTTGAACCCCCAAACACTATATATATTGTTAAAGCAAAGGCCCTACAGATTAAAATGGTGGGTGTTGCATTTTTTTTTTCCACACAGTATTTGCGCAGCGATTTTTCAAACGCATTTTTTGTGGAAAAAATACACTTTTTTTTATTTTAATGCACTAAAACACACTATATTGCTCAAATTTTTGATGAAATAAAAAATATGATCTTAGGCCGAGTACATGGATACCAAACACGACATGCTTTAAAATTGCGCACAAACACGCAGTGGCGACAAACTACATACATTTTTAAAAGCCTTTAAAAGCCTTTACAGGTTACCACATTAGATTCACGGAGGAGGTCTACTGCTAAAATTACTGCCCTCGATCTGACCTTCGCGGTGATACCTCACATGCATGGTGCAATTGCTGTTTACATATGACGCCAGACCAACGCTTGTGTTCGCCTTTGCGCAAAAGAAGGGGGGGCAGGGGTGCTTTTTTTTTTTTTTTTTTTTTTTTTTCTTTTTATTTAGCTTTTTTATTTTATTTTTAAACTGTTCCTTCCATTTTTTTTTTCTTAGTTGTCATTTTTATTGTTATCGCAGGGAATGTAAATATCCCCTATGATAGCAATAGGCAGTGACAGGTACTCTTTTTTTGAAAAAATTGGGGTCTATTAGACCCTAGATCTTTCCTGTGCCCTCAAAGCATCTGACCACACCAAGATCGGTGTGATAAAATGCTTTCCCAATTTCCCAATGGCGCGGTGGGTATGCCCACCATTAGAATACCTCCCTTCATCCACCCACTTCTAATGATGGGCATACATGCACCATTTATATATGCCGAAGCATGGGGGCATCCTCCCGCAAAAAAAGTTATGCCACGTATACATGGTCGAACTTTTTTCGACCGTATGTACGTGGCATTAGGAGCAAAATCGCTCCTCCGCCCTCTGCTGCCCCCATGCTTCGGCATATATGCTCTTTTTTTTAACTGTGGTGGTGAAATCACCTCCTACAGCATTGGAGTCGCGGCTTTATGTATCGTGGGAGCAAACGCTGTTGCTGTCAAGATAAATAAATCCACGCTGCAACTGTATGGCGTACCTGCTAAGCAAATAATGGTTAACATTAAAACAAAGTAACATTACAGTATAACAGTAAGACCTTACCATACCATACCTGCAAAGCAAATACCAAAAAAAAAAAATAGTATAAAAATAAAACATTTTGTTAACGCAACCGGTGCCTAAAATATATATATGCCGAAGCATGGGGGCATCCTCCCGCAAAAAAGTTATGCCACGTACACATGGTCGGACTTTTTTCGACCGTATGTACGTGGCATTAGGAGCAAAATCGCTCCTCCGCCCTCTGCTGCCCCCATGCTTCGGCATATATGCTCTTTTTTTTAACTGTGGTGGTGAAATCACCTCCTACAGCGTTGGAGTCGCGGCTTTATGTATCGTGGGAGCAAACGCTGTTGCTGTCAAGATAAATAAATCCACGCTGCAACTGAATGGCGTACCTGCTAAGCAAATAATGGTTAACATTAAAACAAAGTAACATTAGAGTATAACAGTAAGACCTTACCATACCATACCTGCAAAGCAAATACCAAAAAAAAAACATAGTAAAAAATAAAACATTTTGTTAACGCAACCGGTGCCTAAAATATATATATGCCGAAGCATGGGGGCATCCTCCCGCAAAAAAGTTATGCCACGTACACATGGTCGGACTTTTTTCGACCGTATGTACGTGGCATTAGGAGCAAAATCGCTCCTCCGCCCTCTGCTGCCCCCATGCTTCGGCATATATGCTCTTTTTTTTTTAACTGTGGTGGTGAAATCACCTCCTACAGTGTTGGAGTCGCGGCTTTATGTATCGTGGGAGCAAACGCTGTTGCTGTCAAGATAAATAAATCCACGCTGCAACTGAATGGCGCACCTGAAAACAAAAAAATGGTTAACAATAAAACATACCTGAAAAGCAAGCATGATAAAACATAATAAAACATTGCAGAATAGAATAGAGTAAAAAAGAGCAACAATAGAGAGAGAACAATAAAACGACAACTATTTTTGGTTTTTTATTTTATATTTTTTTTTTGGGGTTTTTTTTTTTTTTTTTGTACTTTTTTTTTTTTTTTTTATTTTTTACACTTTTTTTTTAAACTATAACTATAATTTTAACTGTAACGGTCGGGTCTCAAAATGCGATGGCATTCTTGAGACCCTGTAACTATAATTTTAACTGCAACGGTCGGGTCTCAAAATGCGATGGCATTCTTGAGACCCTGTGAAAGTGTATCCTAGCCTGTGAAATGCTGTACCCTACGCTAAAACCTCACTAGTTCGTGGTAGCGTTCAAAGCATTCACCAACGCAGAGACCAGGATTGTCAGGACAGCGTGGACAATAATAACGGGTGTCACGCCTAAATCCGCGCTTGGTACAGACACGACATCTTCTTTGGGGGGCTCGTTGGGTAGGGGTACTCTGGAGGACATGAGGATAATGCCTCTCATGCAGCCGGCTTACTGCATTTGGTAGGGGATGGTGAGGTGTGGAATCGCCTGGATACAGGAGTTCCATGACAACCGCTCCCTGGAATTCAAGGAAGGGTAACGTCCCGCCTGAAGCTCCGTATAGCACATGAGCATTCAGCAAAGCCAATTGGAATAAATAAATAGACACTTTTTTGTACCAGCGTCTAGCCTTACGGACAACTAGGTACGGCGCCAACAACTGGTCGTTGAGGTCCACCCCCCCCCATATTAAGGTTGTATTCGTGGATACAGAGGGGTTTCGTCACAACACCAGCCGCCGTACGAATTTGGACTGTCGTGTCTGCATGAAGGGAGGTAAGAACGAAAACATTCCTATTATCCCTCCACTTCACAGCGAGCAAGTTATTACACTTCAAGCAGGCTCTCTCCCCCAGCCTAAGACGGGAATCTACAAGCCGCTGGGGAAAGCCCCGGCGATTAGGTCGCACGGTGCCACATGCTCCAATCTGATGATCAAACAAGTGACTAAACAGTGGCACGCTCGTGTAATAATTGTCCACGTACAAGTGGTACCCCTTTCCGAATAAGGGTGACACCAAGTTCCACACTATCTTGCCAGCGCTCCCTATGTAATCTGGACAGTTCTCCGGCTCTACGTGACTATCTTTTCCCTCATAAACCGTAAAGCTCCACGTATAGCCTGTTGCCCTGTCACAGAGCTTGTAGAGCTTGACCCCGTATCTGGCACGCTTGCTGGGAAGGAACTGTTTGAAAGACAAGCGGCCAGAAAACTTAATCAGGGACTCGTCAACGCAGACAACTTGATTGGGCGTAAACAAGGCTGCAAAACATTGGTTGAAGTGGTTTATGAGGGGCCGAATTTTGTAGAGCCGATCAAATTCAGGGTCTCCACGAGGACGACAAAGTTCATTGTCACTGAAGTGCATGAAGCGCAAAATCATCTCGTATCGTGCCCTGGACATGGAGGCAGAGAACACGGGCATATGGTGGTGCGGTGAGGTGGACCAATAAGACCTCAGCGTCGGGAATTTGTGTATGCCCATGTTGAGGGAAAGGCCCAGAAAGGTCTTAAATTCGGAAACCGTAATTGGTTTCCAATCTCTGGCAAGGGAAGGCACTTGGGGATTAGCGGCGATGTGTTGACCAGCGTATATATTACTTTGGTCCACAATAGATCTATAGAGATCTTCCGTGAAAAACAGCGAATAAAAATCGGATGGCTTAAAATCAGCTGTTTCCACCTGAATACCGGGTTGGCCAGTGAATGGGGGAAGTACGGGTTCTGCAGAAGTGGTGGGCACCCAATCAGGATTGGCGAATTCTGCAGGAAGGACACTATGTGATCGACGGGCCTGCCTTTGTCTTCTTCTTGGTGGCAGCGGGACACTACTTGTGCTTGCCACCTCGCCAGCTTGAACTGCACTTATGGGACTCGCCACGTCACCAAGTGTTACTGCAGTGCTGGTTTGACTACGTCCAGGGTGTACTAGGCCGCTGGTGCTTGCCAGTTCACCAGAAGGAATAGCGGCGCTAGTACTTCTCTGCTCCATACGAGAGACCTGCGGTTCCTGCACCTCAACAACATCAGAAGATCGGGATCGGGTACGCCTGACCTTAGCAGGGACCTCACCTTCGTCGTCAGAGCTATCTGTCATGGAGCCACTGTCGTCTACTGGATCGTATTCTGAGCCTGATTCTGACAGATGAGTGACCTCCTCTTCACTATCTGACATACTCAGAAACAAGTAGGCCTGTTCACTAGTGTACTTGCGATTTGCCATTTTGGGCTCTAAATTTAGTAGTACACTAGTGAGATTCACAGGAAAAAAAGCTCCTAGGCTGCTGGCGAATGAATCAAAACGCTACCAAAAAAACTGTTAGCGATCGCAGGGATCAGGCCTGACTCTGCGAACGCTGCAGTTATGTGTGCTTAGTGTTTTGGAAGTGACAGTGATCGATCGATACTGCACTTGGGTGGGCTGGGCTGGGCTGGGCGGAGGGGGAAAACGCAGGTGCTAGCAGGTATCTGGGCTGATCCCGCTAACAATGCGTTTTTTGGAACCCTAAACTGCTGGGACGCTAGTATAGATCTGATCAGATCAGATATTGATCTGTTCAGATACTATACCACTAAGGGAGGTGTATGCTTTGCGCGTGGGTGTTTGCGGTACTGGCACTAACCTGGGGCGACGCAGACCTTATTTGACCCTAACACCTAATTGATATCACCCGCCGGGCGATCAGGGGGTTAAACCGATAGTTGGGTAATAAATGGCGGGTGCCCTGACAGTATAAAAAAAAACAAGCTAACTAACCAGCGTCACCCGTAACAGTTATACGGTGATCACTGGTGAAAGGGTTAACTAGGGGCAATCAGGGGGTTAAAACCTTTATTAGGTAATATATGGGGGTACCTGACACTATATAAAAACCTGACGGGGAACCTAAATAACTAAATAACTAACTGGCTAACCAGCGTCACCAGTGACACTTATACTGTGATCACTGGTGAAAGAGTTAACTCTAGGGGCAATCAAGGGGTTAAAACCTTTATTTAGGTTGTAATATGGGGGTACCTGACCTATAAACCTATTTATAATCCTATATAAACCTGGCGGTTACCTAAAAAAAAAACTGGCTACCTAGCGGCACCAGTGACACTAATAGAGCGATCAAAAAAACGATCGCTTAGTGACACTGGCAAAAGGGGGTGAAAGGGTTACCTAGGGGGCAATCAAGGGGTTAAACCTTTATTGGGGGGGGTAGGGGGCTACCTTGGACCTAAAGGGGCCTAAAACTAACTGCCCTGACAGTTATTGCAGTCACACTGACACTAAATGCAGTGATCAGTAAATAAATGATCACTGCAATCAGTGACACTGTGACAGGGGGGGCAGGGGGTGATCTGGGGGGTGATCAGGGGGTGACAGGGGGGTGAAATATGTGCCTATGTGTGCCTGGTGTCAGTGTAGTGTTGGTGCACTAACCTGATGTCTTCACAGCTCCGCGTCCCGGTCAGAAAGACCGACACGAGGAGCGTGACATCACTTCCCCTTGCCTGTGTTTACAATTACACAGGAAGGGGAAGGAAGCGGACGAATCCCATTGGCCAGAGCGATCGGGAGGGGGTGGCCAGAAACGACTGGCCGTTACCTCGTCCCGCATCGCTTCTGAAGCCATCCCGACCGTCCCCGCCGGCGGAGGGGGGTCCGATCGGACCCCCCAACCGCCTGAAGAATGGCACGTACAGGTACGTGCTTCTGCCTGTACGTGCCATTCTGCCGACGTAAATCTACAGGGGGCGGGCGGGAAGTGGTTAAAACTGCTACTTGATTGCCATTTGGCATTGAAATTTCATCAGCACGTCTCTTTTTATTAGGAGTTTTTATTAGAACTTTCACAATCACTAACTTTCCATTGAGTCTACGGCTATACAGTCCCCGCTGTTCCTAGAACTGTGTGAAGTTTTTCTTTACTTTGACAATTTTTGCACTTCTAGCATCATTCAAAAGGCTTCAAGATTTGCACCTGGAGAGCTTTTGTATGGGAATTGTGTGTTCCTTTTTTTTCTGGAAGAGGAGAAAATGCAAAGTATTAATGTTTACAGTTCTCAGACCATTCTGTTCGTATTGAATGGTGTTGAGTTTTTTTCTGTGCTAAGATATGATTTTGGTGAGTAATGGATTTCTCTATAGAGAGAATTCATTTAAAAGATCAAGACTTCTCTCAGTTCACAGTAAATCAATTGGGCTTAGTCATATAAAGAATGAACATAAACAAAACTACCGCCAATATTTTTTTAGGTTTTGGACAAAGTGTGGGAAGGAATGGAATCATTGTAAGATTTTTTTGTGTTTTGTGATCCAACAGATGCACTGTTATAAAGTCCTTACCATATATGCTGCCTAAGTAGTAAACTACAGTGTAAGCAAGCCTGGCCTTAATATCATGAGATGGAAAGTGTCAGTTCTGCTTCTGGTCCTGTGTCAGGGATTTATCATGCTGGTCCCTGTGAACTTCATTTTTTTTTCATGTGAATCCTGATTACTACTCTATCCATAAATGCTGCCTGTGTTCTGGCTGCTATTTGTCTGCACAATCTCAGTTTCTAGCTAGACATTGGTTGAATGCCAACTGTCCAATGTTTGCCCGTTTATAGGCTATGCTTGGGCCCATTGAGTTGGTATTTGGTTTTGATTGCTTCTCAGCATGCTCTTACCAGTTGGGCTAACTCAATAAAAATCCATACCCTACTACAGGAGCTTAGAGGAGTCAACATTTACCATGGCTAGGGATGAGCGCATGTGTGGTTTCAATTTGTGGGGTGTTCATTGAACCCATCATAAAGTCCAAAAATTGCAAATTTAAAGCATTAAAGTCTATGGGAGGCAATTCTTGAAAATTAATCCTGGCCATTTCAAGGCTAATAGAAAAGGGATTGTCAAATAAAGCACATGGGGAACTGGGCACTGTTATGGGGAACATGTATGAGTGCAACAAAAGATTAAAAAAATATCATTCAGTGAGGAGAGGTTCCTCACACTGCTGCCCCCTGAAATAAAAAGGGCCCTAGCCAAATTTTATTAAAATAAATTATTCATACCTCAAATAAATAAAACCTAAAACTCTAAATACCAACACTAACCCAAACCCTAATCCTAAAACACTAAACACCACCCCTATATTTATAAAAAAAATAAATGCAAGGTGGGACCAAGAGCTAAACAGCACTTGAATTTGCTGCTGACAAACACACACAATGGTAATCCTAGAAAGGACTGTTGGGTGTATGCATTATGAACACACAGGCAGGGACACTCAGTAGAGTGTGGAAGAAAACCATCTGACCCAACTACTTTTAGCTGATCTCCTTGCATTGCAACTCTGCATTAGTCAGTGGTAAATGTGGTATACACTATATACAATCACCCGACATTAGTTAGTTTCCACAATCCATGACACTGGATTGCACTGACGTAAGTAATTTTTTTTGTCCCAGTAGCGTGACAATCCCTCCACCTCCGGTCTAACTAATCACTCTCACCTTATGGCATGGACCCCTGTGCAAACAGGTGGTCATGCAAGCGGGTATCAAAAGGGTTAACACGGACCATAAACTTCTCTCACGTCTCCTTAGATCTCAGCAAGGATGCCAGGTCATGGGTAGAAAGAAAAGATCTAAGTGCTCATCACTTAAGTATAAGATTTAATTTTTCTGTTCAAACACAAACTACTCACATAAAGATGATAACACACAATGTAAAGCCGACAATGGTGTTAGTTCCGTAGGGCAGCAGCCGGTGATGTCATGCGTAGCTCCTCCCCCGTACGCATTATGTTCAATCAGAACTTCAAGGTCACTGGACTCCTCCCCCTTCCCTTCGTTAGCAGACAGAGGCACTTGGGGAAGGGGGGAGGAGTCTGGTGACGTCGATGTCCGTGCCATCACCGGATCTCTGACGGAACTCCCTGAAGACCCGGAAGCCGACGGAGAGGTGAGTTAATTTTTTTGATCGATCAAAATTCTTTTGATCGATCAAAAAAATGAACGATTAATCGAGGAATTCATCTTTAATTTCCACAGCCATAATTTATTTATATTTTTTTATATTATTTAGCTATTTTTACACACTGTAATGCACAATAACTACACAAAGAGAAAGAGATAGTGACAAAGTAACAGCTGCACCTGGCAGCTTTATTTGTGAACAAACCTCATATGATCTCTCCAAGATTGTTATGAGATTACATGATTATTATGTGATTATGTGGTTAGAACCATACTGCTTGCTTCTCAATCACTTGTCTGAAACCAGAGGCTGTAACTATGGTCTTGAATCTAGGTTATAAAATGAAACGTAGATTAATGTTCTATTTGCATGGGGAATGTTAATCTACAGCATGCAGTTCTGAAGGGGTTACATTATTAACAGTATTTTGAAAAAAAAGTTGAACATTAGAACTGCATTATATAAAATATTGTTTATAAATAATATATTTAATTCTGCAGTCTCAGCTTGTCTGCTTCTGTGAAGCCAGTAGATGTGCATTCACAAAAAACAGTTGGAAGTATAGGGATGTACAGTATTGTATATAGTATCACTGTACAGTATATACAGTACAGTGATTTAATCAAAGATGCTTAAGTATACTTCTGAGCAAGGTAAGACCCCTTTCACACTGAGACGGTTTTCAGGTGCTTTTGCGCTAAAAATAGCGCATGAAAAGCGCCTGAAAACTGCCTCCCATTAATTTCAATGGATGCTTTCACATTGGGGCGGTGCGCTTGCGGTAGTGGTGAAAAAGTCTTGCAAGCAGCATCTATGGGGCATGTTTGGAGCACTTTAAAAAGCATCTCAAAAACGCCCCTGCCCATTGAAATGAATTGGCAGTGCTTCCAAAGTGCCTTAAAAGCACGTAACCTTAAAATGGCTCACCAGTAGCGCATCAAAACCGCCGCAAAACCACCTTAAAAACGACCAGCATTTTATCTGCAGTTTTTGCAGCACTTCAGTGTTGAAAGGGGTCTAAATGTAAATCTCATATTCAATTGTAGGTGTGTTGTGTTAGCTTTAAAAACTCACAGCAGACTGACCTGAGAATAATTAAAGCCTGGTACACACTATTTGTTTTTTTTTTTTCATTCAACCCAGAGGGCTATACGAAAAAGAACTGAAGAGCTTGGGAGGAGCCGCTGTACAAGCTATGCAATGTTAGTACATCGATCTCCCCCTCTGAGCTATTGTGTTATGACAGGAGGATGGCCCCACCAGAACACACTGGCCATTGGCTGAGATCGCTGATCGGATGCTGATCGGCAAACATTTCTTAGTCATGCCCCTTCGGTAGAAGCTAGACGAATGTCTGGCTTCTGGCGGACCAGCTACCATACACACGGTCCAATTGTCAGACTGTTTCTATGGAACTGACCGATGCCGCCTGATATTCGGCCCATGTGTACGACCCATAATGGTCATTTAGCTGTTTTTACAATGTTGACATTAACATAGTGTTTAATGTAATTATCTAATTTTCAATGCCAGATATACCATACTTTCAAGATTGTGTTACATATAAGGTATGGACTCTAGGTTTTTCTCTGTACAGGCTTCATGAATATCAGACAGTTGATATATCTGCTGAATGACTGCTAAAATTAAAAATAGGTCAACTGTTTTTATATGGTTTGAGCAGACTGAATTGGGAGAGGGAAAGAGTAAACACAATCACTGTGTGGCAGAATAGATGCCTGCAAATAGATTATACTGTATGTATGCATGTAAATATGTATGTACATATATAGGGGTTTATATATAGGGGTTGTATGTGTAAAAAAATTATAATATTTTTTTTTTAAATTAAAAGAATGTAGATTATACTAAAGACCCAGGTTATACTTATTAAGCAGCGCAACATGGAAAACCAGCAAAACATACTATAACAATTTTTTATTTTTTATTGAGTGAAACATAAAAAGGTGTCATTTGTTTTATATCCTCATTATATCTTAGCATACATTTTATGCAGTTATTGGTTATATTTCTGGTTTTATATAAGTTTATTACAAAATCGGTTATAATATAATATGAGGCCATCTGGGACCCACGGTATATATATTTAGTACATAGTCGGGTTCCCCAGGGTCCAGTATATGAGGGTAGCATTATTATCTATAGATCTCATAGAAGTTGTAACCAAGAATTTAATGCTACATGGATCCCTTGACATCTTTGTTATTTTCTTTTGCAGGTATCCTATGTGAAAGCCATTGACATCTGGATGGCTGTTTGCCTTTTGTTTGTCTTTGCTGCTTTGCTGGAATACGC